>APFE030176404.1:0-95493 GCA_000404065.3 Pinus taeda
TTGTATCAGTTATGATATGTCATGTATTTGAGTCATTGGTCCATATGAGATGATCATAGAAACTATGTATTTATTGATATATTCATGTAAAATGCTCATGGAGCCATGTACTTGTATTTTACTATATTTCGGTCTTGTATTCATGCGTCATGAAGTCAAGTAATAGTCATGTAAGAGGTTTTTATGTCACTACTACAACCATGTATTTATCAATGCGTATGTCACTTGACTCATGGTCATGTGGAGTCTCGATCCATATGGTGCTTCTATTTGTCAAAAGGAATCATTTCTTGCATCAAAATAAGTTCACTACAACATGGAGTGATGTTGGAGATGGCATATGTTTAGGGGGGGCATCTATTTTCTCTTGTTTAATTCAACCATCCATTGTTGGAATTATGATCCACTTAGAGGTGTTCATGGTGTGCCTCATGCTATGATCATATTTGTTGGGTTTTGGCCTCATGTTATGAGCAGAGAGGTGGATGATGGCGATTGATTTCGCTGCTATGTGGTTGCTATGAGGAGGAGTGTTGGTTAGTTCTTCATATGCATATTGATGCATATACTTTATGCTTCTCATAGTTGCTATTATGATGATGTTGGATATGATGATTGTATGGTTTCCTTGTGTTGGCATATTGTTGCTTGCTGCTAGTGTTTGTTGGTTGGTATGCTTCTCTCGATGATGATTGGTATATTTTCTACTTGCTACTATTGATATCAGTGACATGGATGCTTGTTGATATGGATGATTTTTCAGCCATGTAGAGATCATATGCTTTAGTATTTATGTTTCACTTTTTGTTGCCTTATCAAATCGATTTGACCCTTTTCCATTGATGTCAAAGGGGGAGTGATAGAGGATGATGGTATGGAAAGCTTGTGTGGTTTCCATCAATGACAAAGGAGGGGTATTGTTGGTATTATGGTGTTCATGGTTCCAGCTAGCTGATGTTGGCATTAGTTCATGGTGGCATCTAGCTCATATTGGCAGTGATGTCAACCCTATGTAGCCTAGCTGATGATTGGATGCCATTCTTGTAGCATGGGTGCAATTGGTTGAGTTGGCATTGAGATGGTTATGTTGGCATATGTCAACTCTTGATGTCATCCTTTTGATGATGGTTAGATGATGACATTGATATGTTGATGATTCCTCATGGCAGTATGGTATTCATGGAGGGAGTTGTCTTTTTTTGGAATGTGTTGGCATGTGCATTGAGTTGATGACTTGTTATGCATTGACTAGTGGAATTGTTGATGTTGTTATAGATGGAGTTGTTTTTAGAGGTATTGGTGGTGCTTCTACAAGAGTTGGAGGCATTGGATATATTGCCACATGTGATGGAGATGTGATTCATGCTAATAAGCATGGTAGAATTCTTATGATTTGTTGCAATCGTGTGTGCAGATGCTGAATAAGAGGATCCAATAGGTGGCAAAGGTTTTGAGCTGAGGGCTTGTGTTTTTTCCTTATGTTCTTCCTAGTCACATGGAGATAGGCGTATGCATGCAATTGAAAGGCTCCAGTCAATGGCAGACATTCCTGTGCATGGGACTGAATGTCTCTAGTCAATTTTAGCTAGTGTTGTGCGTGTGACTAGGGTTTTTCATGAAAAATTCACATTTGTTTTTCTAAGTGCTGCTGGTGAATTTGGCACATAGCCATTATGATGTATGTTACTAATTGTAATATGCAACAATTATATTTTGGTCTGAGGGTTTGATATTATGGTGGAGTATGAGTTGTGCATTTTTTGTTGGTTAGTGATGGTATTTCAGTTTTGATGTGCCCACTATTTAGCTTGTGTGGATAGCATATGTTTGTGGTATTTTCATTTGATTGATGAGATTTTCTTGTTGCTATAGGTCCTATTGAAAAGTTGAATCAAGTTGAGCAAAAAGTCTGGGATCCAGTGTGAAAATGTATGAAATAAGGTCTGCATAGAGTAGAGGAGCAGTGACTTCATGGATGTGGAGTAGTTATTGTGAAGTTTCAATGAAAGGAATAATTTCTAAATCCAATGGTTGTTGGATAGTCCAACCAGAGTTGGGTGAGGATCGTTGATCGTGGTGGCCTTAAACGTATGGCAGTGTGTAGATCCATGTGAGAACACAGTCTTCCAAGCTAATTAGTAGAATTGAGTCTCCAGGCTGATGGGAGTCAGTTGATTGTATATGAGGACGAGTCTCCTAGTTGATTAGAGTCAACAATCTATGTAAAAGACTATATTCGCTTAATAGAATATTCATAGCATTGCAACAGTAGCAAGGGTGGTTTTTTTTCCCAATGAAGGGAATTTACACTAGATATCTTGTGTCTCATGTGTTGATGATTTCTTGTGTTCTTGTTCATGGTTATGTTTCTGATATGGTTTACTTGCTTCTCATGATTTATGCATAGATCTGCAATTTTTTAATGATTTGTTTCTAATTAAGTGTGTGATTTAGTAAAGTTAATAATTGGTAAAAATTGTACACAAGTCACACTACTGATTCACCCACGCCCCCGCCCTCCCCCCCCACAAGTAGTGCTCAAAGGTTTCCAACAATACCTAGCTAAGAGCAAGTTCTAGTAGAACTACCCCATGCAAAGTGGGACTAAGCTGATAGAAACCATGGAAGGAAAGATAAAGGATCAGAAAAATGGCCCTTGAAATGTTGAGGTTGTGGAGAAGAGAATCTACTTCAACATTGTCCCCATAATAAATATCATAATAAGAGGAGGATTTTTCAAGTGCAAGAAGATACTAAAATCAATTATGTAGCATGAGGGATGTCTCGAACCTACACAACTATGTGAAACTAGCAAGAAGACTACTAGGCATTTCTGGACAAAGTGGAAGGTATAATCACTCAATGATCTATTTATATTTTGATTGACCTTGGAGTAACCTTATTTTTGTCATGCTTCAAGTTGTCTATCCTTGTTTCTTTCCAAAAATTAATCATAATACACCATGGTTGGTTTAGCTAACTACATGATGAAAATGAAGGTGATTGAGTTAGTAGAGGCATGCCCAATTTAAATGAACGGGTTACATATATAGGAAACAATTAACATTCTAATCCTAGGCTCATATGATGTTCTAATTGAAATTAATTGGTTGGAAACACAAAATATCAAGCTGATTTGCTATAACAAGACTTAGGAATGTCCACATGACAACATGCATCCTAAGACCCTCAAGGGAATATCCAAACATGTAATTATAAGACATGCATTAGTGATATAGATAAATAAATTCTACTAAAAAAGGTATCAACGATATATTATACATGTATTAGAATCAATAGAAAACAAAGAGATAAGGATCAAAGATTATCCCATATTGAAAGAATTATAAGATGTATTGTTGGAAATAATACTGAGAGGGGGGGGGTGGGGGGTTGAATCGAGTATTATTAGTTCAATAATTTTTCATTTCCCAAATAGATTTATATATGCTACTTCAATGAAGTGAACTAGCATTTACATGCTACTATTATTAGAGAAACTAGCGTGTACACTCTATTGTTATTAGAGAAACTAGTGTATACCCAGAGAACTTATGATTTATTCAATTTATCATGCGTTGATCTTTAATCAGTGCATCAGTAACTTGTTAAGCAGTACAGTAAAAACATAATAAACAATCACACATAAGAAACGCACATGAACACCAAGATTTAAGGTGGAAAACTAATGCGGGAGAAAAACCATTTTTGGTTGTCATCTCTGTCTTCTTTTAATCATAAGAAAATTTGTTTACAATTTTGTAATGGTGTAGATTCATACTAGTACGTAGGCACCCACCTGTAGAAGGCTACAACCTTCTCTTGTTTTCCAGCTTCTACTGAAAGGGAGCTACAACCCCTAGCTCTTATACTAGCTAATGTGTTTACCAGTAAGTAAGCGCCAACCTATAGAAGGCTACAACCTTCTTTCTTCTTACAGGGATCACGTTTCATAAATTTTTAGACTGGATGCTCCTGGTACACAACAATACAAATGAACACCTCGTTTCATCAAATTTCCACACTGGACCCATCAAAAACTTTGCAACACAAACTGCATCAACCAAAAATTAGTTAGTCTAGACAATCAAATCATTGTCACCAGAACATTGTGTTGAACCCAGAAACCTGCATCATCATTCAAAACCAGTTGTAACCTCAAAAATCATGCATAAAAATGTATATGCTACTTTACTAAACCCAACCTACATGTATATGCTACTTCCTTTAACCAAACCTGCGTATACCCTCAAAACTAATGAAACATAAAACTTCTGAATCAAGTTTGTACCAACCAACAATATATTGAACATCTATTTTCAATTTACAGAGCTTTAGAAAGACAATAGTAGAGATAACCCTTCTTACTTAGACAATCAATCAATCAGACACCAAACTCCTTATGCATTCAGTTTTACATTTAGATCTAAGAAGACTTCATTGACAGATAATAGTAAAACAATAGAACTAATCAGATAGATTAGTTAGATCTGAAGAATAGGCTTTTCTTTTGTATATGCTACTTTGAAGAGTAAAACCTGCGTGTATACGTGCTTTTACCGAGACGAACCAGCGTATAGATTTATAAATATTAACTCATAACTTCATTGCTATTCTAGACTTCTGAAAAACCCCGATCATGACATTTAAAGAATAAAACAGGTGTACACAATCAGATCTAGCCCTACCAATATAAAGTCATTCAATGATAAGTCATTTCGGGTCTCATGATCCTGATCCAACATTGAATTCAAGGTGCACGTAATATTTCAGATCAAATCACAAACATAGCCCCTGTAACATAAAATATACTTCAGATAGAAGTATTCCTGAGAAAACCCTTTTACTTGCACACACTGGCCTTATGATCTTCTCCTCCTTATATACTGTTAGGCCTTTCTCAATACCTTAGACCAAAACCACTTAGGACCCATGGTATCTTGGACGGGATCAGATAGTAGTTACTCTGCTCAATATTGTGGGTTAATACCATGGTATTTATCCCTGGTATTGTTTACTCTTGAATTTCCTTGATTTTCCAACATATATGCGCTTTTCTTCTTCTAAAAGTGTGTGTATAAGTATACACTTTTTTTTTTTTTCTATGAAGCAATCTGTATATGCCATTTTGACTAAGTGAACCAGCGTACACATCTTAAACTGATTTACACCATCCTTTTCCTTCAACTTCTTTATTCTAATTAGTAGACCTTAGTTCCATCTACTCGTTCTTATGTACCAATGCCCTACTACATCTTAATAGACCTGTTACACTGTGGGTTGCCTTTCATCAAAATTGAACTAACCTGTGAGTGAGTTGCCATCAAGGCCAATACTTGTATCATAATCCCAACAATCTTCCCCTTTGGACTTGATAGCAACCATGACGGTGTTGATTACTGCAAGCTGTAGAAACTGTTAGAGATAACATGTAACACCAACACCAAAATACTCTCCCCCTTTGACATCAAGGGAAAAGGGCGGACCAACCTACTATCCCTCTTTGTAATACATTATGTTGTCCATGCTCCCCCTGGGTACATGTAGAGTCTGCAGAGATATGTTTCAAAATAATAACATGACTCTAGAACTCAACTAAGTGAGTATGACCTCCCTAAGCCCAATGACTCATACATACATCAATCACCCAACCAAGTGGGGATACACCACATTTGATTCATCCACTCAACCAAGTGGGGATATACCAATTGTTTATACATGACATAAATACAACAATTATTACATTATCCATCCCAGGCATAGTGGGGAAGAAAATTACATCATATGTCCAATAGGACTCATTCAAATATAAACTATGACAGAAGGAGTCATATCACCCCCTAGATATTTACATGACTTATGCAACAAATGATACAAACATTTGAAACCATAGTTGAACTCAATAACCATAATGCCAACAATGCAGAATGCATGTGAAAGGCTAATGCTCCCCCTGAACCTGTGCTACCTATGCATAGTCAACAAGTCATTCATCAAGGCATCTTTGTCATTCAAATAAAAATCAATGAACAAAGCATATTGTCAGATTGTAATCATCAATATCATATAGATCACCCATATCAGAGTCTAACCCACTACTTTTCTGTTAGAAAAACATATATGCTACTTCAGCCATAGAAACCTGCATGTATACATGACTATACTTCATGAAACCCATGTATAGTAACCTTCCTTTGAAAACTAAATTTAACAGGAGGATAATGCAGCAACTACTCCTAGCTTTTGTCTAAGACATTGAAAAGTTTCTTTGGGAAGTGGTTTGGTGAATATATCAGCAACCTGTTCTTTGGAGGGAACATACTCCAACTTAACCTTTTGTTCAAGCACTTGTTCTCGTAGAAAATGGTACTTAATGGGTATATGCTTGGTCTTGGAGTGCATGGCAGGATTTTTCGAAATACTGATGGCACTTGTATTATCACATAGAATGGAAATGGGTGGAGTACATGTGATTTGAATGTCTTGCAATGTTTTCATCATCCAAAGTAGTTGTGTGCAGCAAGATGCATCAACCACATATTCTGCTTCAGTGGTAGATAAGGCAATCAAAATTTATTTCTTGCTGAACTAAGCCATAGCTGTGAACCCATATAGAATGCACCTCCATTATTGCTCATTCGATAATCGATATTTCCTGCCTAATCTGCATCTATATATGCATGAAGAGTAAGATCTATATCTTTAGGATACCATAGTCCAAATTCATGAGTTCCTTGAAGATATTTGAAAATTCTTTTAACTTCCTGAAGATGTGATTCCTTTGGACTTCCTTGGAACCTTCCAACAATTCCTACTACATGCACGATATCAGGTCCGACACTTATTAGATAGAGTAGACTTCTAATCATAGATTTGTATGTTGGTTGGTTTACTACTAGTGATTCATTGTTAGAACTAAGACTGCATCTTGTTACCATTGGAGTACATATTGGTTTAGAATCTTTCATTCCGTACTTCTTCAAGATCTACTTGAAATATTTTTTTTGTGAAAGGAAAATACCATCTTTTTTTTTTTATGTACTTGTAGACCAAGAAAATAAGTAAGTTCACAAAGTAAGGACATTTCAAATTCTTGTTGCATTACTGAAGAAACATTCTGACTCATGCATTCTTCATTGCTACCAAATATGATATCATCAACATAAACAAAAATAATTAGTAGTTTATCATTTTCAATCTTTGTGTATAAATTGCTATCTGCGAAGCCTTTTTTGAAACCTTGTTGTTGTAGATATTTGTCAAGGTGGTAATACCAAGCCCTTGGATCCTATTTCAAAACCATAGAGAGCCTTTTTGAGCTTGGATATGACTTTTGCATCATTCTAAGAATGAATCCTTCTGGTTGTTCATTAGAAACTTCTTCTTCTAGATCTCCATTAAGAAAAGATGATTTTGCATCCATTTGATATACTTTGAATTCTCGTAAACTAGAAAGAGTAAGAAACATTCTTATGGCTTCAAGTCCAGCAACAGGTGAAAATTTTTCTTCAAAATCTATACCTTCTTGTTGATCATACCCTTTCCAAACAAGTCTTGCCTTATTTCTAATAACTTCTCCATTTTCATCCAGCTTATTCTTAAATATTCATTTCATTCCTATAACATCTTTATCGTGAGGTCTAAGAACTAATTCCCAAGTATCATTCTTTTCAATTTGGTCAAGTTATTCATCCATGGCCTTGACCCAAAATTCATCTTTGCAGACCTCATTTACATTCTGAGGTTCTATGGAGGACATTAATGCTAGATAACTTGAGGTCCCTCTAAGAGTTCTTCCTGTCTGTACTCCAGACCCTTTTTCTCCTAGAATTTGAGATTCTGAATGACTCTTCTGAACATACCTGGATGAAGTATTTTCCCTATCTATTGTATCTTCTTCTGGTGCTTCATTGGTTTCTTCGTCTATATCATTTTGATTCAATGCAAGAAAGCATTCCCCATCTTCCTCTATTGATTTCATTTGTTACGGATTTTTGCATGCTTCATCAATTACAACATCAATGCTTTCAACAATTTTACGAAGTCTTTTATTATAACATTTGTATCCTTTACTTCTGGATGAATAACCAAGAAGAATTCCTTGGTCTGCTCTGGTTTCAAACTTACCAATTTTTTCATCAGTCCTTTTGATGAAACATTTGCTTCCAAAAACTCTAAAGTGTTTTTATAGTAGGACGCTTACCATACCAAATTTCATATGGAGTTTGATTTCTATTTACCCAAACATTTGCTTTGTTGAGAATAGTCACGGCAAAAAATGCAGCTTCACCCCAGAAGGTTGCAGGAGTTCTAGATTCACAAAGCATCGCTTGACTCATTTGTTGAACTATTATGTTCATTCTTTGCACCATGCCATTTTTCTGAGGAGTTATTGCAACGGGGAATTGCCTTTTTATTCCATGTTGTTCACAAAAGTCAAAGAATTCATCTAATATGAATTCTCCCCCTCGATCAGATCTGAGACGTTTGATTTTTCGATCTAATTCATTTTCATCTAAAGCTTTGAAGGCTTTAAATTTTTAAAATGCGTCATGTTTATGCTTTAGTAGACCTATCCAACACATCTTGGAAAAATCATTAATAAATAAAATAAATTATTCTTCTCCACTAGGTGACTTTTTCCTTGTTGGTCCACATAAATTAGTATGTATGAGTTCAAGAGGCCTACTTGTTGATCCTTCTTTTTCATTGAAGTGAACTCTGGTTTGCTTACCAACTTGACATGGTTAGCATATGGTATTTTCTTGGATGCTTATATCTAGAAGATCATGAACTGCCTTAAGCCTACATGCTTTTCTTATCTCAGAAAATATTAGATGTCCCAATCTTTTGTGCCATAGCTAGTTTTCATTTGTTTTGCTTAGATAGCATTCTTGTTGTCCTCCTTTGAGTATGTATAAGTTATTTGGAGTTCTTTTACCTTCGATCACGATCTTTCCTGTAACAAGCTCATGAACCACACATTCATTTAATAGAAAAACAACTTCATTTACTTGATCACACATTTGACTGACACTCAACAAGTTATGTTTTAAACCATCTACATACATGACATTTTTTTGGATTTAAGCTTTTCTTTCAAGAAAATAGAACCTTTACCTTTAATGACAACTGGTATGTCATTTCCAAATGAGACATTCTTTTCCTTTTCTAGAGAATTATAAGAATGAATTTTCTCTTTATCACCTGTCATGTGTTTGGAGCATTCATTGTCAATGTACCACTAATTCTCTTATCCTTCAGCATGTTATCTCAAAATCTGACCCTGGAAGGCTGCAGACCAGGAAGACCTCAAGTAACTATTTCAAACCTAATTTAGGCTGAGGCTTAGCCTCCTCAACCTGAGAGGGCTCTCTCAAAAGGGTTAATGATTTTGACTATAGTTAAGATGGCTAATTCTTGTGAAACAAATGTAAAAATATGAATGGTGGAAACACATTTAGCAACTATCCATTGGGCTTATGGAGTCAACATCATTTCAGTATACAATGGTATTAACCTTACATATAAGTCAGGGCATTCAGTATTCAACACATTCAGAACATACCAAAAGCATATGGGACTACACAGCCTATGAATGCATACAGGAAGTTAGAGCACTATAAGTGAATTCTAAGTGATTACACATTCATACCACTACAAATATTAGGAAAATAACAATACCACACATTATGAACATCGAATCCCTCATGAATCCTGAGAAGCAAAGCCAAACTTGTATTACCAAAACAAAGTATTACATAAGCCAAATATTAGAGTTTTGTCAATAATTTTCCAACCCTTTGTACATTGCTTTCTCTCTTATTTATAGAGCTCTTCTACATAATTGAGATTCCTCCTCAAGCATGAGGGGAACTCGAAATCTGCTTCTTATGACACCTATTCAACTTTTTAACTGCCTATTAAATGTAACAAACTTTAACTAGACTTTTCAGATATCTAAATCTAGTAGGATTCTAACACCATGTTATGCTAATAATAGCCTTGGTTACAATGATTCTCGTTCCTTGACATCTGGTTCCTTTTTAGTTTGGTTGTGATGGAGGTTTAAGATTCCATGCTTGTCTTCCATGCCACATCTTTCCCATTGTGCTGAAATATAGGAAACAACCCTTATTCATCGGTCTTTATGGTTTTCGAATCCACAGAAGCAGGTCCTTCATCTTTGTTTTCCAAAATGTGATAGATGGCCATGTCCTTGATGTGTTGTACACTGCCTTTAAAAAAAAACTCTTTTAAGCTATCTTGACATATTTGAACCATGATAAAAGTGCTCACTTTATGACAAAATTTAAAGTTGGGTCCAAATCCATATTTCTCCACTTGTCTTAACCTGATTAATTGTTGCAGCTTCGGATGATTCTTTGTATATATTCACCCTTCAAAATTTCCCGCTTATGTTTCAAAATTGGTTGATTTATATTGGATTTTCTTAACTTCAGCAGTTTCATAGCGCGCTACGAAACTGCTGAGCTTTAATCATCACCTTCAGCATTTTCGTAGCGCGCTACGAAACTGCTGAGTTGTTTAAAAAACATAGTTTCAACCCAAAACTTTACTTAATTGAGCACTTTTCTATCAAAACCTCCTTTCAAATATTCCAAGACTTTCCAAAACTAAATGGAAATGCAGGATTCTTCAAGAAGATGAGACCAAGCAAAATCATCAAAATTCAAAACATAATCTTACTTGAAATGGGGTTTCATTCAGAAGATTCCTTTAGCTGGCTTAACTGTACCTTTAAGTCTTCAATTTGTTTCTTCATAACCTTGTTCCCAGGTCTTAATTGCATATTAATCATTCTGATGAATTTTGCTTCTTTAATTGTCAGTACTTTCCAGGTATGAAATTGAGTATCACAGTCAACCACCTTTGAAGTTGCTTTCTCTTCCCACAAGGTTTTAATTCTATAATAATTAGCTTGTATGATGTCATGTTTTCTAGCAGCCTTCTTCAGTCTGGCAATCTCAAGGTTAGAAGATTCCAATCTCATTTTCAAATCTTCCACACTATCTTCTTTGTGAGTGGCAACAGTTTTGCCTTTGTCCTTTCTTTCTTGAGGTTGTATCTCTTCCCCTGTTTCATCTATCCTTGGAGGTACCTTCTTTCCCTATTTGAACATCCTTGTTATGGGTCTCCTGGGTTTGAAAACAAATTGCTCAAGTTGATCATCAAACTTAAGTTTCTTTGAGGCTTTGACTTTCTTTGTCTTCTCTTTTTCTGGTTGCATCAAATCATCTTGAACTAGTGGGGACTCTTCAAAGTCAATTGCCTGCAATAAATCATTTAAATTTCCCTTTGAAACTGGACTTTCTTCAACAGCTACTGACTTATCCTTTTCTTTAGCCATTTGACTTCTCGTTCTTCTCCTTGGAACTACTCCAGTTGTGCTTGTTTCATGTGCAGTCTCTTTGACTTGAGCTTTTTCTTTAATTGACTATTGAGGTGTATCTTGAATGATTAGTGGCTTTATAGACTCTCTAACTTGTTTCCTTGCCTTTAATTTTGGAAACCTCTTGGCTCTTGTTTCTGTTTGAAGACCTGCTATAGTAAGACCTTTTGCAGGTAAAGGACTGAGGCCAGTCTAGCTTCTGAAACCAGCCATGAAAATAAATGTATTCCAGTCTTTGCCTACCTTTTGAAGTTCATGCAAAACAAGTAATTTGATTAAGCCATGGTGAATCGGAGAAGTTTCACAAGCCTCCTTTCTCAATTGTACTTTGTCACACATTTTACTCAATCTACAGAATAAATAAAAAGGTAGATCAATGGAAGCCTTCCCTGTAAAATGCAAAAGGAGTTTCAAATGGTACGAATACACCTTGTTATATCGTCCTTCACAAGTCAGGTATTTCTGTATACAGGTGAGTAAATGTGCATAGGACTCTTTCACATAGCTCCTTGGAACTGACTTACTCAAATCCGAATTACCGAATTCCTTCTTTAAAAACTCTTTGCATGGATTCATGTCAAATTTGAAGTTCTTGAACCAATTTTCTTGCCCTCGTGGAATCTTTGTCACAGTGGATATCATCTCTAGTGAGACCTGCAATTCCAACATAGCCACCTTTGAATTTAATCCTGTGAAATTGAGTGCAAACTCTTTAGTCACCTGTGCATGTCCTCCTTGTAACTTCCTGCAAAAATTCCAACATCCGGCTTTTTTAAAAGCCTTCTCCACATATTTATTATTCAATGTTATATCCAAAACTTCAAGCTCATTTCTCAGACATTTGCCTGATCTGTGTTCTTTCTTCTGTACTGATCTCTCCATGAAATCTTAAAGACCTGAAAGCAAGGAATACTAGCTCTATTTGAACTGTAAACTCAACTTCTTTTGAAAATCTGCCTCGCCTGATTTTCTGCCTCGCTTGATTTGCTGCCTCGCTTGATTACAATTGTATTTAAAATTGAAATCTTGTCGTTTCTAATGTTTCAAATTGCAATCTTGCAGATTTGTTATTCATGCAAGGCTTACAATCATCATTAAGATTTGTGCATAGGTGGCTTTTCTTGGAAATTGTAATCCGTGTGTATCAACAAATCTAATGGTGGTGATAATGGAGATGGGTGGTGGGACGTGATAAGCGGAGTGCATGAACTGACACAAGATGACGCAGCCACTGATTTACCTAACGGAATTGACATTTGGGAAAGATTCGTTGTGGAACGCACGAATCCTTGATTTCGCAGCGCGGTTAGTTCAAATTTTGAATGATGCGCTGTGAAATCACCTAATAAGGTTTTGCGTTGCAAAACTGCTAAACAGAGTAAATGCGCTGCGAAAACACTTTAAAAAGAATGCATACGCTACGCAATTACCAAAAGGCTTTGTGGTGGATAACAAAGTAACACATGACTTATGAAATCAGTGGTGAATGAGGGGGACCAATGGTAGATAAGAATACACTTGACTCATGACCTCCTAAGACTTCAGACTTTAAGAAAAAAGATGAAATCAACTTAGACTAACACTGACCTTTGTCATCTGGCTAGGATGAAAAGTTTTAGCATCAGATTTCTTAAGTGATAACACTGGATACAGAGCTATGCCACATATTTCTAATTGATGTTCCTTCTTTCTCCATATATTGGAATTTAATGATGATTCCTCCTTTTGAAGTGTTGGCCGAAATTTGCTCCTGCATTCAGATTCTTCATGACCAAAGTTGTTACAAATCGAACATTCTATTTCATCTTCAAGAGGAGAAAAGTTATGATAAGAACTTTTCTTGATTCTAGTTACACTCTGATTTTGTGCTTCTCTAGTCATGATGGTTTTGTAAGAAACACATTGAGCAACCTTATGCCCAAAGTTATGACATGAAAAACATTTCCCATTAAATAAGTTTTTACGATCATAGAATATTTTGGCATTGTTTACCTGCTGGTTGAAGTTCTAATGATATTCATCCTTGGAGTAAATTCAGTATGATTTACCTGATGATTATTTTTTGGCCTTTCCTGATGATTGACATACTGTTCATTGGTCTTTGTTGCATCAAGATAACTTTTGGTGGAGGTTGACTGCTTCTGTGATTTAGATGATTCTTTAGTATATCTAAGACCTGTCTTTATCAGAGGAGAATGTTGAACTTTGATGATTTCATTTAAAGTTTTTGATCCTTTAGAAAATCTGAGATTAAGAGATTGTGTCTTCTCAAGTTCTTTTCTTAGACCCACAATTTCTCATTCTAGATTTTCATTATGTTTTTCTCTTTCAGTGAATTGCTGTGTCAACATATCTATGATCATATTATTTTATTCTAAACAGATCTTGAATTTAGTGATTTATTAAAGAAAGTATTCCTCTTCTAAGACATTCAAAAAATTATCATTATCATAAGCCATGAGTAGTCTATAATCTTGTTTAGTTTCATCTTCATCACTATTAGATAAACCATCACTATCTTCATGCACGTAGTAACTCCTTCTATTGAAAACCTATTTTTTATTCCCTTTTACATATTCCTTTCCTTTTTCATATTTATCTTTATGAGAACATTTGGCAACATAATGGCCAACTCTACCACAAGAAAAGCATTTAAATGGTAGCTTACCTCTAAATATTTTGGAACCTCATTGAAGCTTCTTGACAAAATTCACATCTTCTTCTTCTAAAATGTATCCTGGTTCTTTGTGCTCTTCCTTTTCTTTTCCCTTTGTTGAAGCTTTAAAAGAAGCTTCTCTCATATCTTATGGACCTCCTTTCCTCATTTCAAAGGCAGTTCGGATTCCATGGAGTTGAGTCACAATAATAGTTGGAAGATCCTATTTTTCTTCTATGGCAGACACTTTTGACTCAAATTTAGAAGAAAAATATCTTAAAATTTTCTCAACTAAAGTAGCTTACTTTATCTCTTCACCCAGATTCTTCATACAATTAACAATCTCATCTATACGTAAAAAGTAACTAGAAATACTCTCATCACTATGCATCTTAAGAGTTTCATACTGAATTCTTAGAGTTTGAAGCTTAACATGTTTTACCTGGGAGTCTCCTTCATAGCTTTGAATGATTTTGTCCCATATCTCTTTAGCTGTCTTGAGATGCATGACTTTGACAAATTCTGATTCTGGCAGACTTCCCCATAACGTATTAATGGCTTTGGCATTAGTTTCATATAATTTCTTACCTACAGAGTCTTAAGGAATTACTGCTAGAAATTGATATCCTCCTTCCACAACTTCCCAAACATTGGCTCCAAGCAATTGTAGATAGGCTCTGGTTCTTATTTTCCAATATACCAAGTTACTCCCATTGAAGATTGGTGATTTGATAGATCACATGCCTTTGTGATTATTCATCTTGAAAGATCTTCCTTCAAGCTATCAAGCTTCTTCTGAAGGACCTGCTCTGATACTAATTGTTGGAAATAATACTGAGAGGGTGGGGGGGGTGAATCAATATTATCAGTTCAATAATTTTTCATTTCCCAAACAAATTTATATACGCTACTTCAGTGAAGTGAATCAGCGCGTACACGCTACTATTATTAGAGAAACCTGCGTATACCCAGAGAACTTATGATTTAATCAATTTATCATGTGTTGATCTTTAATCAGTGCATCACTAACTTGTTAAACATTGCAGTAAAAACATAATAAACAATCACACATAAGAAACACACATGAACACAAAGATTTAAGGTTGAAACCCAGTGCGGGAGAAAAACCACCTGCTATTGCCATCCCTATCTTATTTTAATAATAAGAAAATCTATTTACAATCTTGTACTAGTGCAGACTCATACCAGTACGCAGGCACCCACCTGCAGAAGGCTACAACCTTCTCTAGTTTTCTAGCTTCTACTGGAAGGGAGCTACAACCCCCTAGCTCTTGTACTAACCAATGTGTTTACTAGTATGTAGGCACTGGCCTACAAAAGGCTACAACCTTCTTTTTTCTTCCAGGGACCACGTTTCATAAATTTTCAGGATGGAAGCTCCTAATACACAAAAATACAAATGAATGCCTCATTTCATCAAATTTTCATACTGGACCCATCAGAAACTTTAAAACTCAAACTGCATCAACCAAAAATTAGTTAATATGAACCATCAGATCATTGTCACCCTAACACTGTGCTGAACCCAGAAACCTGCATCATCATTTAGAACCAGTTGTAACCTCAAAAATCATGGATCAGAATGTATACGCTACTTCACTAAACCCAACGTGCATGTATACACTACTTCCTTTAACCAAACCTGTGTATACCCTCAAAACTACTGAAACATAAAACTTTTGAATCAAGACTGTACCAACTAGCAATATACTGAACATCTATTGTCAATTTACAGAGCTTTAGACAGGGAGTAGCAGAGATAACCCTTCTTACTTAGACAATCAATCAATCATACACCTAACTCCTTATGAATTTAGTTTTACATTCAGATCTAAGAAGACTTCATTGACAGACAATAGTAAAACAACAGAACTGATCAGATAGATCAGTCAGATCTGAAGAATAGGCTTTTCTTTTGTATATGCTACTTAAAAGAGTAGAACTTGCATGTATATGCTCTTTTACCGAGACAATCCAGCATATAGATCTGAAAATATTAACTCATAACTTCACTGGTATTACAAACTTCAGACAAACCCAGATCATGGCATTTAAGGAATAAAATAGGTGTAGATAATCATATCTATCCCTATCAATATTAGATCATTCAATGATAAGTCATTTCAGTCTCATGATCCTTATCCAACATTGAATTCAAGGTGCATATAATATTTCAGATCAAATCACAAACACAGCCCATGTAACATAAAATATACTTCAGATAAAAGTATTCCTAAGAAACCATTTTACTTGCACACACTAGCCTTATGATCTTCTCCTCCTTATATAGTTTTAGGCCTTTCTCAATACCTAAAACCAAAACCTCTTAGGACCCATGGTATTCTTGGACGGGATCAAATAATAGTTACCCACTCGATATTGTGGGCTAATACCTTGGTATTGACGCCTATTATTGTTTACTGTTGAATTTCCTTGATTTTCTTATATATACGTGATTTTCTTCTTGTGAAAGTGTGTGTATACGTATATGCTCTTTTTGTTCTATGAACCAGTGTGTATATGTCATTTTGACTAAGTGAACCAACATACACATCTTAAACTGCTTTACACCATCCTTTTCCTTCAGCTTCTTTATTCTGATCAGTAGACCTTACTTCCATCTACCTATTCTTCTGTACCAATGCCCTGTTAAACCTGAATAGACCTATTACACTATGGGTTGCCTTTCATCAAAACTGAACTAACCTGTGAATGAGTTTCAATCAATGACAACACTTGTACCATATTTCCAACATTTTTAGAAGAGATATTAGGATTTCCACCAAAGAAGGATATGGATTTCTCGATAGACATAATCCCAAGAGTAGTACCAATATCTTGAATACTATGTAGAGTGAGTACACCTAAGTTGGTGGAGCTAAATTTGTAGTTAAAAGAAATGTTGGAAAAGGTTATATCAGGCCAATGTGTGCTCCTAGGGAGGACCATCCCTATTTTTGAAGAAGAAAAATGGAAATATTAGGTTGTGTATTGATTATTGGAAAATGAATAAAGTGACTATAATAACAAATTCCCTTTTCCACACATCGATGATTTTTTCGATCAATTAAGAGGAGCCACTGTATTCTGTAAGATATACCTAAGATTGGTATATCACCAAGTTGGGAAAGGATGAAGATATCACAAGACATGTTTTTAGACCTTATACAAGAATTATGATTTCATGGTCATACTCTTTGGGGTTATCAATTCCCCAACTACATTTATGTTCCTAATGAAAAACATCCTTAGTAATTACTTGGAATTTTTTTTTTGGTCTTCATTGATGACTCAAAAGGAAGAGAATGAGGAGCACCTCATGCCAGTATTACAACTATTGTGGGAGTACCTACTATATGCTCAATTTAGTATATTTTATTTCTACTAGAAATAGATTCACTATCTATGTCACATAATCTCCAAGAAAGGGATTACAATATACCTTAACAAGAAAAGGCCATCATGGATTGGGCCACTCAATCGAATGTTACAAAAGTAAGATACTTCATGGAATTAGTAGTTTATTATTGAATATTCACTCAATGATTCTCCAATATTAGTCATCTGCTCACTTCATTGTAGAATAAGGGGGTGTTATGCCCCTATAGCAATAGGTGTCATATATCATGATTGACTCTGTTTAGCTTTGTAATATGTTCATACCTTTACTTGATGCAAAGGTTTTCCATATTTGTAAAAAATCAAAAAATTTAAAAAATGTAAAGAGGGTATACCCTAAAATAAAAATCAAAAGGTAAAAAGAATAAAGAAAAGGTCAAAAAATGAAAGAAAATGAACCCCAACAAAAGAAAGACCTGGAAAGTGTGCAAGTCTAAATGCCACTACTTTTTTGCTTTTGTATAATAAACAATTGTGTGCAGCTTGTCACCTATGCCACAATTCATGAATAGTCAAATAATTTAAACTTGACTAGTTCATATTTCAATTTCATGTTTTAGAAATAGAGAATAAAGATCTGACCAAACAGTTCAATCTTGGCAGATAAGTAGATAGGTAGAGCGAAAAAAGGAGCTCAATATTTTAACTTGAGTCCTTGGATGTAATAAGCATAGACTTAGATAGGAATTACCATGTAAAAGAAAAGAAAGTTTGATAAGGGTTTTCCAGTCTAAGTGCACCCTAATAAAGAAGTGAAAATGCTAGGTTAAGTAGGTAGGGTAGGTAGATGATGATTGTAGAATAATATGTGGTGAATGATAAGTCTAAATGTGTAAATCATTTTACTTTCATCACAATGGCAAAGGCATGTAACACACGGAAGGCACATCAAGCAAGAAAAGTCAAAATAATTAACTTCCGTACTCATTTCCTCTAAATTTTCACTAATTTCCCTTAAGTGCCAAGGTATCTATCAAATTAGAGGGGCTGAGAGCATTTCTCTGACTTTTGGAGGGACCAGACCCTCAGCCAAATAATCTATAATAGCTTAAGTATTTAAGCCCATTCATCAATGATCACACCCCTTCATACGTCATTCATTTCCTTTATAAAGTTTTTTCCTAAGTAAAATCCTATTTTACTTAGGGAAATTAAAATATTTTCCATAAAAACCCTCATTTTTCACTTAGCCTAAGTTTCAAATATACACATGAAAATGTTTTTGACTTAGCACTTTTTCCATTCATTTGGTCATTTTAATTACTAATTTATGTTAATATATAGTTCCCTTATAAAGGTTACCCGCTCCCGTATTATTTTAACTATGTAAAAACCCCAAAATCATATATATCCCACCCCTTGGTTAAATATAACCATAATAGAGTTAATAAATGGGATTAATTAGTTAAACCATAACTAATTAAGAACCCCAACCCCGCCATATTAAGTGAGGATTAATTAATCACGAGGATTAATTAATAACTCAACGACCAATCCCGCTGCTCCCAATGTAACTAAAAAACCTTTAATTATGTTAAGCCTGCCCTCATTAACTTTCCACCATCTCACCTCCCCAATAGCTGTCTGATCAAGACCCTCAGATCCGACGGTTGTCGTGCATATCGCATGGCCCTCCACGACCGAACATTAGCATGTGATCGCAAGCAATTTTCTGAACAGTGCCATCGCCACACATCACTCATCATATGGAATCACTCAGTCTAGCCCAAATACCACCTCCCATCCATTAGCGGTGCAATGAAAACCACTTACCGCCTCCCACTAATGACAAAACATCAAATCTTCCTCCCACTGATGCCACCTATCCACATTTCAAAACCCGCCAAATTTTTTACTTTGTATATAAAACAAAAGTAATCAGTTTGTCGTCTTATTTTGCAAACACATGCACGCAAGAACCTGAATGTTGAAAATCAACCAGCTCGTGCACCCAACCACCAACCACCTTCAAAACATGCAGTCAACACCACTCAGAGTCCGCCATTACACCCAGTGAACCTGCATTCCACTGCCCTCACTAAAAACAGATATTTACTAGCTTTTCGTCAAGAAACCTTGTGAATACTTGTTTTCTCTGCAATTAATTCAAAAGAACCCCAAATTTCACCATAATTCAGTTGTTGCACTTGAAATTCAAGTTCCCCAGACCCTCTGTTTCACCAATTTTACAAAAAAACCACAGTTTCCTATCTGAACCCACAAGAACTAGAATGGAAACCCCCTTTGGCCTAAATATTGCACCTATTACCACCCCTCACCGTGATTTAGATTATCTACCTCTAGCAGATAAAGATTTTCAAATAAAAGACTTGACTACTGATAAAGGCCACCTAAAAGTATTTTTCAAATGCCGAGATAATCACTTGAATGGTTATGATACCATAGGACTGTGGGAATCCAATCTCCGAATTTACTTTCTCCCCTCTATGCACATTTTCCCTGACATTATCCATCAATGTCCTGCCAACTATGATCACAACCTTAGAGCAGTAATGTCCCCAAATCAAACTGTCCTCTTCACCATTACTACAGACTCCATGAATGAGATGCTTCAATTTCAGCCCGGTCAAGCCCTTACCCCCGTTTCCCTTGGAGATTTTCTTGAGAAATCATCCAAATTTTCCTAGTCTGAACTCAGTCACCTTTGCCAGACTTTCATATATAAGGAGCATCAACCCCAAAATCCCACTCCCTATCTATCAGTTTTCTTCATAGAAACAAGCAAAATTATAGTTGACATGATAGCTACAGTCATGTGATTCAACACTACTGAGTATGTAGATGAGCTAACCCTAGTTTTGATGACCATCCTTAACCCTGGTCAGCCTCCTGCTGTCAAGTACAATTATTCTGCATTTATTACTTAGAAAATCCATGATCAGATCATGAGGCTGGAAAATGAGAAAGTATTCAAGTACTCAACATTCATATATCACCTCATCCTCTACTATCAATCTGACAAATTCCCATTTTCTATGAATAAACTTGACACAAAGGGTAATCCAAGGTCAGTTATTTTTTGGACTTCTATCTTCCACATTCCTTTGCTTGTCCTTATTCATATAATGAGTTCATTGACCAATTTGTCCACCTAGTGACCACCATGCTGACAGGAAGTCCTCCTCCTAGGATTAGTGATGAAATCAAAATGATCCTTTAGCTACCCAAATAGTACAAGGTAGGTGACTAGTACTTGTTCCAGAATCACACAAAGATTAGGATATATGGTTGTGAGCTTCCTCCATTCAAGCTACCAAAATATGCTCCAATGAGGTTGTTTGCATTAGAATATTACAGATAAATGATAAACTCAGATCAGATCCACTTTACCAAGGCCAAGAAGAAAACATAGTTGAGAATCAAGGATCACCTAGGCCCCTTTGTCTGCAACAATAGAGAAGCAGGCAAAGCAACAAAACAAATCCTAGAACACCACATGAGATTAAACAAAAGTTTTAGTTGGAAATATGACCCACATAGTTCTATTTGTGATAGGAGAATTAAAAATAGATTATCGCCATATTTCCATCACAGAATCCTAGAAATTGAGCAACATGCTAATATGGATGAATGAAGGGACGGAACTCTTGTAGAGATGGATAGTGATCATGTCAATGTAGAAAATGTAATGAAAGACCTAGAAAAGACACTTGACCTGGACTCTTTTGAACAGGTACTAGTTGGGACTTCTCAGAAGCTAACACCAGATACTAGTGCCTCAACAGTTGATACTTCTCAAAGGCACTCACAGGAAACTAGTGCACCATTTGCAGGATCATCACATGGAAGAGAACAAGAAACTAGTACTCCAGCTTCAGGCCAATCAAACATGTCAAAGCAACCTGAAATCTCATAAGAGCAGGCCCCACCACAGTCCCATCCAACTCAGATTAATGTGGGAGACCCCCCTGTTTTGCAGACTCCTCTGAATGAGGAAAAGAGCCTAAAAAGAGACAAGGAAGTAGCTACACCTGCCAGTGGTCCTTCAGACCAGCTTGGTGCTAAGAGGCACAAGCTAAATTCCCATTCAGAATAAGAATTTTTTGAAGAAACAACAGGCAGTTTGAGGAAATAAGGTGGAGACAGTCAACATACATTCCCAGTAGGTGGGACACCTTCTAGTTCCCAGTGACAAGAGCTTGAATGACAGCAAAGCACTGAGGTATCATCTTTCAGGCCTTCATCTAACAAGTTGTTAGACATCAAAGAAAAATTCAAAGAAATAAAGGCCAAAAATGAACTGTTAAAGGCCCAAGCCTACACACAATATTTGAAGATCGCTCCTACCAATCAGACTAGATTGATGTTAGCTTATGACATCAAGGAAGGAAAAATGCAGATGAGTTTTTTAAAACCCAAAGTACAGCAGCCTCAGTCACTTGCAGACTACATCAAAACTAATTTTGAGGTCTTGGCCAAGCACATTCACCCCATAGATCAAATTGAATTACATAAGCAGACAGGGGAAATGGTGTATTCCACATTGACAAGTAAGGCCATGATGGCACACAGATTAGAGAATTCATTGAACAATACCACTACCCAACTATAGTTGGAAAGAGCCTCCTCACAGGAAAAAGACAATAGAATCAAATCATTGGAGGAGTTGATTATTGGATTGGGTCATAACCCAAAAGATGTAAAATTTGCAGAAGCCCTAATAAAGAAGAAAAATGAAGACATAGCTACCTTAAGAAAGAAGTTAAAGTTGCCTCCGCTAAAGCATCCACAAACTGCTGAAGTTATTGAAAAGAAGGCTGAAGAAGAGCTTATGGACCTAGTCCTCAAGCTAAATGAACAATTAAAGGAGACTGAGCAGGAATTAGAGAAATCACTAAAAACCAGGCAAAGTGAGTTGACCTCTCAACCTCAAAATGTAGTACCAGTAGTCTCCACGACAGTCCCTTCTACACTTGCAACAACTCTTGCACCAAATGTCCTTTTTGCCACAGTAGAAACTATCACAGGTGCAGTTCTAGGTACAAGCATAGGTACATCATAGGTGGGAACTTCAGGTCAGAGAACTGAAGAACTAATCAAGTCCATGGAGGAGATGAAACTCCAAGTTTCTGAACTCCAAAAGGTAAAGGAAAAATTTGTCACCTTATAGCAGAAAGATGATGTGTCCAAGATCAATTTTGCTAAAGAAGTGAGGAAAAATAAAGGCTTGGCTCAACAAGTGAAAAATATGGAAAATGATCTCACTTTTGGAAAGCCTTTAACAAATATTAGTAAAATTCTATGGACCAATAGCACTCAATCAATAAATGATGTTTGGTCATCCATACAAATAATTTTTAAACAGATTGACCTAGTCAAGGTTGCTCTTCAAGAGGTTGCCAAAACCAAGGAAGAGCTAGGAGGGAAGTCGGAGGAAGCTATCAGGCTAATAAAAATTTTGAACAGCAGGAATAGGAACCAGTTGGAACAGCTAAATATTGAGGATAGAACTGGAACTATCCTAGAAATCAAGAAAGTATTGAAAAAAAGAGCTCTAATGCAGAACCTAGAAAGAAAATGTTAGAACATGCAAGAGGATATAGATGAATTTATGGAAAAGTTTGGAATTTTATAGAGTAAAGGACTTTCCAGTCCTTTAGTGATCAATGATAAGTTGATGAGGCATGAGGATTATATTGACAAATTGGGTCAGTATGCAAATAACCAAGCTAGTTCATCTGCTAGTCCATATGCACCCAAGGCACTTCCTATAGGCAGAGTTCTCTATGACAGCCTGGAGAACCTCTTTTACATTGAGCATGAATTGAGACATTTGTTTCTAGTACAACCAAATTTTGTAAAATACACTGAGGCTGATGAAATCTTCAGGAAACTACAAAGGACTAGGATACCAAGGGATGATTGGTGGACAGACATGACAGACATTTTATTATTTATGTTGGTAAAAAGTAAATTGAAGTATTTACCATAGTCAATTTTGGTAAAAGAAGATGAATGAGAATAAAACAAGTAAAGAGTATCAGAACAGGTTAAAGAGTATCAGTGGAAAGATGAAAAGCTATCAGCCAGCACAGAATTATGAGCAAGACAAAAAGATGCTCAATCATAGGGCCTGCCTCCAGCTCATTCACAAAAACAGGGACAACAAGCCATCAGTTTACTTTTAGTTTCTATCTTCGAGACCAACTATCTCTACTTTTATGTAAAATATAGTTAGTCTTCCTAGATTATATCTCTCTTAGTTATGAGATATTTTTTTGTAAATTCTTGTATAAGTACTTCCTCATTCGAAGTACTTAGGGTGGATTCGTTGACATTTCTGTAGACTTATTATTTTGGAATAGAAGTGATGTTGAACAACTCTTATATGGTTGGCTGGAAGAAGTAATAAAGAAAAGGACTTTTACAGGATTCATGTGTCAAATGTTGGACAAATAAGTATTCTATATCTTGTGTTTTACTGTTTTCTGGTTTAATATTTCATTTTTGTTTCATATCTAAATAATAAACGAAAAACTATATTTCAAAAAGTGCTTTACTGCATTCTATCTTTAAAATCGTTTTTATTCTAAATGTTTTCTTCTAAGCTATCATAGGTAGGGAATTCTTAACTGCTCCTTGCTTCTTAGTTTATCATTGTGGTCATTTAATAAGAAATTCTTAATTGCTTTTTGTTAATGATCACCCACTTTCCCTCCTCTTGAAATTTGTTGAAGGATTCTTAACTGGCCTTCTTCCTTTTTAAGACCATTTCACCCATTCAAGTCACCATTTGTCTCTTGTTTAACTATCTTTCTATGTGAAGCCCTCCTTTGTTGAATCAACCTGATCCAGTTAAGCCATCCTCAGTTGAATCCATAGCCCAATGGCCTAAAATACATTGTTCTATCCATCTGCTCCTGAATTCCACCACCAAACCAAGCTTTCATAACTAGCCTAATATCTCATAAACAAAGCTAAATCTTAAAGAGAGAATCCTCTCTCAATACAGATTGGCTAGATCATGTACTTAAAAGTTGGTTTGTGGTTACCTCAGACCCCTTTCCTTCTTCTGACAACTTCAAGGAAAATCTGAGTGATAACAGGGAGTAAATTTTGTCTATTCAAGGGAGTGTGAAGAAAATTTTCAACAATTTAAGCACTTACTGATGCAACAATATTGAATATTATAGATCCTAACAAAGATTTATTAGTGTGAAACGATGCTTTAAAACAACGACTAGGAGGAGTACTGATGAAATATGTATGTGTGATTAGCTACAAGTATAAAATCTTAATGAACATGAGAAGCAATATGTCATGCATGACTTAGAACTTGTTCTGATCATTCATGCTCTTAAGATGTGGTGACATCACTTGCTCGACCACAAATTTGAACCAGTTATTGACCAAAATGGGTTGAAATACTTATTTGATCAACTTCATCTGAATACAAGGAAATCCAAATGGTTGGCACTTATTAGTGAAGATGACTTCGAGATATGACACATAAAAGATAAATAAAATCAATTAGAAAATTCCTTAATCCATAACATGTAGGTAATACACATGGTAATAATCAACACCAATGAGACTGATTTGATATCTATGATAATTGGATTTTTTCAAAATGATGTGCATTTTAAGCATGTTAGATAATTCTTGTAGCAAAGAGTTGGAGGACTAGGATTTGTAGGATACCAAATAACCAAGAACGTATTATAATGTATCATGATAGGATATATACCATATTCTACTGAGCTAAATAAGCTCATCATAGATTAATTGCATAAAGATCCTTGTTCTGAGCACCCTAGTTATTGGAAGATGATTATAACCGCATGAAAACTATATTACTAGCCTAAGATGAAGAAGGAGATCACAAAATACATTTTTATGTGCTTGGGATGCTAGCAAGCTAAGGTTGAGCATAAAAATCCATCAATCTTGTTGCAACCTATCCTGATTCGCAGAATGGAAATTGAAACCATAAAGCCATAATTCATTACAATATTGTTGAAGACCATGAAGCATCATGATGCCATAATGGTAGTAGTGGACAAGTTGATCAAAGAAACCTATTTAATATAAGTGAAATAAACTCAAAATGTAATTGATATTGCTAAGATCATCATTAAAAAAAAAATTAGAATACATGGTCTTCCCAAAACGATTGTCTTTAATCAAGATGCTAAGTTCACCTCAAGATTTAGGAAATATATGTTTGAAGGATATGGAATGAAATTATAATTCAATATTTCCTATCATCCTCAAACAGATGGTAAAATAGAAAGGGAAAGTGAGATCCAAGAATGTTTGTTTCATACATACATGGTGAGTAAACCTAATAAGTGGGGGGATTATCTACCATTAATAGAGTTTGCATATAACAATGGTCATCAGGAATCATTGAAGTTGAGCTCATTCAAGGAAATATATGGACAAAAGTGTCATACCATAAATAGTTGGGACCATCTAGTGGGCTGGATCACAATTGGACATGAAATGCTAAGGGAAATCGAACAGTAAGTATTACTTATCAAGCAGAGGCTAAATGTATCCCATGATCACCAAGAGATCTATGTGAATAGAAACATAATAGACATGGAATTCAAAGGGGGAATATCATATGTATCTCTAAATTAAAATTAATAAAGGTTCCTTGATAATGGGAACATGTGCCAAGTTAACACCCTATTACTATGGATCATTTGATATTCTAGAAAGAATTGGACTTAGGGAATACAAACTTGCCTTACCTCCCAATGTTAAAGGTCATGATGTATTTCATTTATATTTTCTTATGAAATATGTCATGGTTTTAAACATGTCATTGATTGGGATGTGATTAAGGTAGAATCCAAAGGAGAATTACAACCCAGGTGTTAATGCATACTAGACATGAAGGAGACACTACAATGGCGCTGAGCCATAGGTCAAGGTATAATGGAAGCACGTTGAAGTAGATGAAGCAACATGGGAAATAGAGGATGTCATGAAAGTGGAATACCCAATTTTTTCACTACATAAAATCAATTTATGAATGGTAGAGCATTGGGGATGATGTTCCTTTAAGGGGTAGGGAAATGTACACCTAATTTTCTCCCATTTTTTAATCATAAGTTATGACTTAATGTCATTGTAATTGTAGCACAAATTCTTTGGTTGTTTTCAAATTATCATGGAAATTTTTTTAAGTATGTGAAATATTTCATTAGGTAATGATGAAAAAATTTCAACCAACATAATGAAGAGTGGAGCATCGATATAAGACATGATACCACTAGTGGAAATCATAAAGTGGGGTTTGGAGATCAATTCACCTATTAAAAATATAGCCATAGCCAAAAACCCATATTGCTAAAATTCCAACTTTTTAATTTAAAGTTATTTCCCTCCTTCACATTTCCCTAAAATCTGTTAATGAAGGGAGTTGGGTAGTTGGGAAGAAAATAACCCACATCCATGGAAGCATGGAGATGGAGTTGGTAGCTATGGAAAATGGTTAGAAGTGGGTATAACTCGTACCCATCTCGATTTATAGAAATTGAACCACACAATCTATTTTTTGGGCTTAGAACATGAAGGTTTTCCCTTGAATGGAATGGGAAAATGCTTGAAGGGGTTGAATGGGATAGTTTACTAAGTTTTGGGAGGGTGTTGAAGCCCTAGAATGAGTTATGGAAGAGATAGTATGGAGAAAAGAGTACCCATGAGTGATAATCGAGAAGATTCATGAGTGGGTCTTTAGTGTTGTTTTCTGGCAAGAAATGCTCCATAGAAAATCCAAATTTCATGCCCAAATGAAGATGAATATGATTTTGGCCAGTTGTGGAATGTTTGGACATGCCAAATATTGATTTTTTAAATTTAGGGTAAGTAAACCCAAACTAATTATGGGGAAAGTGGGTCATGAATTTGGTTTTGGCTAGGTTATAGAGGAATCATTGGGAGGGGAGGTTGATAAGGGACTGTAATGTATACAAGGGACTCTTTGTGCAACAAAAACCATCTAATAAGGAATCTGAGAAATTTGTGAAAGACCTTGTCTAGTGTGTAGAGGGTGAGTCACATTTCTTCCTGTGAAGTAGAGTGGCTTTCACAGTTACGAAATTTCTATTCAGGACTTAAAGTCAATTTCCATAGTGGCATCATTGGTTACCTAAGGGGTGGTGTTGGGCATGGAATCTCCCCAAGGCATGTTGTGGGGCTTAAAGCCCAAGTTTTGACCAAGTCCTTTGTCTGCCCTCTTTTTTGTAATGTAATGTCGGCTTGATAGACCCTCCCATGGTTCAGGGACCATGGGATTGTATAAATAGAGTGAGGCTCTAAGTGTAGAAGGGAGAATACATAGAAGGAATAGAATAGAAGCATGATGAGTCTAAGAGATTGAGTCGAAGTGTAAAGTGTGTCGTTGGGTTGTAGAGTAGGAGAAAACTTTACAGCTGAGTGCACAGAGGCCTAGTAATCCACAGCTGAGTGCACAGGGAAAGTCGAGTCTATAACCGTTTGAAGTATTAATAAAGAGAAGTTTACCATATTTATGTGTATATTTTCCTGTTTAATGTATTATTGGGTATAAATTGCAAGTGTACTATTTATTTATAGTGTGAACTTATATGTGTGTATAAATAAATATAACACAAAGTTTCTATTTACATGAAGATAACTAACTAGTGAAGGAAGATAGGGAAGATTTCAGGTGTGATTTCAGGAAATAGTACAGAGTGCTACTCTAGCAGCATGGAAGCCCCACATCCCCTGGATAGGGCTATGTGAAGGCAAGTATATCAAGGCACGAAGGTCAGGGAAGTGCGCGCAGGGACGAGTAGTTGGAGAGAATCAAACCCTTAGACATCTAAAGTGTGCAGAAACCTGGTTTCAGCACCCACAATACTACTTTGAGTGAGACCTCAGTCTATGCTCCGTGGACTATTTCTGAAAGGGCCAGTAGTATAGGGATTTGTTTGGCTAATTAACTCCAAAGTTGGGTCAAGCCCCAACAAGCCAACAAATGGTTCTGTTGCCTGGACCGGGATCTACATAGAGATGTCTGATATCGTCTCATTGGAATCAAACAAAGAAAGGAATTGAAGATTGGTTGGACAGAAAGATTCAAAAGTTCGTGACACAGGAGAATAGGAATCTGTGACTATCAAAGGAAGAGTGGTTAGACTGCTACTTATATACAGAGATCCACGAAATTTTCTTCGCATCTTTCCCTACTGAGCTATACGAGTGGATTGCAAAGCTATAAGATAGCCAAGGAAGGTGTAAGCTTGATAGACCTATTGTGTGGACTCCAGAATTGGTGTGCAGATTGGAAGCATCAGAGGATAAGATCATGCGCGTTGTTGATCACTGGCTCGATTGAATTATAGGAGGATTCATCACCAAGTTCATGGTAGATACTTCAGTCAGCTATAGCGAGGCAAAATGCTTAAATCTTTGAACACTTGGATTAAAATGATACTATTTGAAAAATGGGTTATGCAAATAAATTGATGTTCGGGGCTACATGAAGTGGGAGAATCTATAGAAACAAAGGTAGTATAGAACTAGAAACTAGCCCCTTGATTTAACCTCTACGAGGGGGCAAGGAAGAGCTCACGAAGGTCTAACCAAGAAGTGGAATCAATTTGATAAGGCAGAGGATTCAACGCATACCACCCCCACCCACACTACTGCTAGTTTCATTGTCTTCACCCCCATCTTCGCCCATACGACCTCCACCTCCACCGCGAATCAATATGGCAAGCCCGATAAAGTTTTCAGTGTTTAAGGGAGTAGGGAATGAAGATCCAGACCAATTTTGGTTTATGATAAAAGCTATATGGGAAGCGCAGGGAGTCATGGATGACAATATAAATAAAGTGACGTTGGTCAGCACTCTGCAGGATCACGTGCTGACCTGGTACATTAAGCATTCCAATGACAATCCGAATGCGAGGATTATAGATATTCAAACAATGCTAAACGAATAATTTAGTAGGCCAAATTCAGAGGTGCAGTCGATCATTGGGTTCAAGGAAATCACAATGCGACTAGGCGAGACCCCTTGGGAGTTGGATCAGAGACTAAAGTGCACAATTCGCGAAGCTAACATGACATTGACAAATGGACAACACCGTGAATGGTTTGTAGCATCATTAACGCCACATCTAAGGAACACATTGTCACAACAGAGGCTAACAACTCAGGCCGAGGCCTTGGAGGTCGCAATGAGATTGAACGAGACCCCGATATAGGATCCCAACCTAGGAGTTCAGTAGATTCAAATGCAGTTGAAAAAATTGTGCCTTGAGATGCAGAGTTTGAAACAATACAGGATAACTCGCTCAGAAGTGTGTGATGAGGTATGGTGCGTAAAGTGAAAGGGCTAGGGACATGAAAAGGAGCATTGACTGGTGTTCATTAATTACCTTGTGGGAGGAGGGCCAATCCCGTTGAGACTGGAGGCACAAGCAGGACCAAGCACGGCGCCTACATTATGGTGCGCGATTTTTCAGATAGGAGGAAAACATGCTACAAACAACTACCACTTATTACAAAAGTACACACATAATTCACAACAATTGTTCTATAATTTATGTAGATCAGTAGGCCATGATGAGTGCAAGTATAGAAGTTATGAACTGATGATGTATCAGAATTCTACCTATAGAGTTCAAGTTGAAACGTGGCCCCTTAACCAGAACACAGAGATGGCACGAACCAGATTTTAGGGATGTGGACGAGGCCGAGGTGGAGGAGGACCGGGAAGAGGCCGCAAACAACTGATATGTTACAATTGCAGAGGGAAAGGACATTATGCCTGCGATTGTATGAATCGAACGTGACCATCATGCTTGTATTGTACATTATTTGATCATGAGATAGAGGATTGTCCCACACTGATAGCGAGGTTATGTGATAAAGGAGCACTCCAACCTCCCCCAACTCAAAACCTACAAATGATGAGGTCTGAACTGCGTGAGGAAGACCCTAATGTAAATATTGTGCTCCGAAGTGGAATTACGATAAGAGATGACAAAGGGAAGAAACCCAAAGAAGGTATCTGGGTTCGTAAGGCTCCAACGAAGGAACCAGAGTTTTATTTGGAGCGCACTAAGGAAACCTTCATGGAAGCTAAGAAGAGCTTTGTTGATGACTCCACCTCAGGAAGTAAATATAGACCAGAGTCAGAAATGTACCCATCAATGTTCACAACGTTCCTGGAAACATGCATGAAGTTGTTGCATGATAGCAAGGCTGTAAAGGGGTTGTAGGAACTCATAAATAGATGTGCTAGGACTATGCCAGTAGAACCACGCGTAGTCTAGAAGCTTGGAAAGCACACAACGCAAACAGGAAGGGAGATGAGATTGATCACGCATATTAGAGAATATGAGATGGACCAAGTGATTCTGGATCTAGGATCAGACGTGAATGTCTTGCTGAAGCAGACATGGGAGCACATGGGAAGGCCTACACTGCAATGGTCTTCTATCCAACTATGAATGGCGAACTAGCAAAAGATCCTACCTATGGGGAGATTGCAGGGAATCACAGTGGATATCGAAGGAGCAAGCACGTTAGTAGATTTTGAAGTGATAGAGATTCTTGATGACCACAATCCCTACCCCACGCTATTAGGAATAAATTGGGCCACTCACATCAATGGGGTGATAAATCTGAAGTGCAAGATCATTTTTGACAAAACGTCTCTACACGTGGTTGTACCTTTGGACCTTGCAGAAGGATCGTGCTACACGGAGCTGGTGCCCGACTACAACAACGATGATGACTTGGACTATATCTACAAGATAACCGTGCGAGAGCAAGAATGGGTGAATCCAACCAAAAATGGACGAATCTCATGGGAGTGCAAAATCTCTTGCACATCGGATTTGGACGAGGAAAGAGAACGATGGTAGAACCAGTTACACGAGGTAACCACACTGAACTGTAACATGATGTCAAGATCCTTGTGCTTCGTATCGACGAAGGTAAGGGATTTGCTACGTATGATGGATTAAGTGAAGTAGATGACTTCCTAAATGGATTTGAAAGTGAGATGTCGAAACAACAACATTTCAAAGCTTTTAAATGGGTACTGCGCGCTACGCCCACGATGTGGTGAGGTACGCACCAAAAGAGCTTTGAGGATTGGCGCAAATGTAGAAGGATGATGCATATGCAGTTTGGGAAGCCTCAAATGCAGTTAAAATAAAAGTATGACGGAAGGGATGATCTGTTTGTGCACCTTTCCAAATGGACAAAAGACTATGGGAAAGAGCCACAACCTGAGTGAGTGCACCTGTTCTGTCATACCCTGGACATTATACCCATGAACTGGTATATAAAGACGGAGCTCCAACATGGAACGAGTGAATAGGATATATTGCATGAATGATTCCTATTAACCTTCACGTTTGAGAATTGTTGGTGGGATACTGTTGATAATGTGCTACAAGAAGTAAAAGCAACTATCTTTAAACTACCCCAGGAGACAATGGAAGTACGTCATCCTAAACAGGTGACCCAGCTGAGATGTGCGCTGGAGTGTTACAATGTGAGTATTGAAGGAGATGAAGAAGATCCATGAAAAGTTAACATTCCAAAAACTAAATGCTATCATGAGGTTTAGAGGCCATTGATTGAAGACCCTGACATAATTGCGCCGGTAAAGACAAAGCAGGTAAACATTGGTATGAAGGCTGGACCTATGTATGCAACGCTCGGTGACTACTGGGATGATGCAATAGTGGATAAGGTTGTTGAGTTACTCCGTGAGTACCAGGACTTATTCCTGACCAAGATCACAAACTTAAAGGGGATCTTTGGCAATTTAGGGATGATGAATATCACCTTAAAACTCGACACAAAGCCAGTTAAGCAGAGGCCTTATCGCTTGAATTCAAAGTACAACAAAAAGGTTCAGTAGAACTAGACAAAATGCTCGTAGTTGGAATCATTGAGCTAGTGGGAGAATCCAACTAGGTAAGCCCTATGGTAGTGCAAGAAAAGAAGCAAAAGGGAGAGATAAGAATAAGCGTGGAGCTCAAGAAATTGAATGATGTATGTGTGCCTAACCTATTCTCAACTCCATTCACAGATGAAGTATTGGAAAATGTCAGTGGGAAAGAAGCATATTCTTTTATTGATGGGTTCTCAAGGTACCTGTTAGGTCCCTATACTACTAATGTAACCCCTTATTGTTATTAGTACAACCCCCTTATTATATTGTTGTGCCCATGTACTCCCCGTATTGTTATTATTGTGCCCCATAGAAGCCCACTATTTTTATTATTGTTCTCTTACATTATTATTGTTATGTTGGCTCTGATTATATTATGACCCCTTAAGGCTCCTATATATAGAAAGGAGGTCTTGTCATTTGTATCATCTAAGAATTCTTCATTTGTGTAATGTAAAGGAGGTTGCCCCCTCGAAGAGGCTGATTTATAAGGCATTCGTATTTCTTTTCTATCTTTTTGTGAGACAGTTTCATAACATTTGGTATCAAAGCTTTGGATTCTAGGCTTTCGCTGCTCCAAATAGGTCATTATGGAAGTTTTTCTATAACTTTTATTCTATGATGTTTCAAAAGCTATAGAAAAGACCCAGTTGAGCCAAGAGCATTAACTTTGGATCTGAAATTTAGATCTTATCTCGCTATATTTTCAGAGATATGATCTAAGGAAGTTAGTGTTTTTGAAAACTCCACAATTCCATCTCAAGCAGGTGATCGCGGCATCTTCATCATAATTGTTTTTCTACAAATTTTTAGACTCTAAAATTAAAACCCATTTGACTCGCAATTTTGTTGAAGCTCCGTCCTGAATTTGAAATCTTGGTTTGCTATGTTTTCGGAGATACAGTCCAAGACATTTAGGGTTTTTGTAGGCTCCCGAATTACATCTTAAACTGGCGACCTTGGGAAATTGTCATAACTTTCCCTCTGGACATAAAATTGAAATTACATAAGAAGTTGTAGAAATAGGACAAACTGTAGTTTTATGTGTATCAAGTGTAGGTCCTAAGGTTGAAACAATGACACATGGCTCTTTGTACAAGTTTGCTCTACTGAACCAGTCTATAATCAGGTCATCGTGGGAGATTTGACATAACTCTTCCTTGGAGAATCCAATCTTGACCAGACTTGTGGGGTAAGAAAGAGAACTCGGAGGGCTACTATAGGATGAAATTTTAGAACTTGGAGATCTGAAATTACAAAGTTACAATTGTTTCAAGATCGAGCTCTTAAAATCAAAAAAGGCGATACGAGGAAGTTTGATGGCAAGGATCTGGTAAATTGGATATTACAGATGGAGCATTATTTTGATCTACATGAGGTGCAACTGTTACAAAAGGTACGTATTGCATCTTCATATTTAGAACCTGATCAATTTTTATGGTATAAAGGGCTTTGTTCTCATAAACAACTTGTTACGTGGTCAATTTCCATGGAGAAAATGGTAGCACATTATGAGGATACAAAGAGCAACACCACAACAATTGGAAGAAAAAAGAGAAAAAGGGCTTTGTTACAAAGTGGAAAGAAAAATTATGACAAAAGGAAGTCTACCACTCATGACTATAATTATGGAAGTGTTTTTTCTCCTAGCCTTCCACAACCTACAAGGTTTACATGACAAGAATTGGAGAAAAAAAAGAGAAAAAGGGCTTTGTTACAATTGTGATAGAAAATACATTAAAGGTCATAAGTGTACTGAGAAGAACTTATTTTACATTGATTGTGAGGAGGAGGAAGAAAAGGATCAAGAAACATCAAAACAAGAGGATATACACCAGGAACCAACCCCAGAGAAACAAGAAATGAATCCGACCATATCTTGTAAAGCATTGGAAAGAATTACCACTCAAACTCTCAAGATAGAAGGACATATCAAGAAGAAAAAGGTTCAAGAAGTGAAGGATCACATCGATAAAGAAGAAATGAATCCAACCATATCTTGTAATGCATTGGCTGGAATTAACACTCCTCAAACTATCAAGATAGAAGGACATATCAAGAATAAAAATCTTCAAGAAGTGAAAGATCACATCGAGCATCAAGAAATGAATCTAACCTATCTTGTAATGCATTGGAAGAAATTACCACTCCTCAAAGTCTCAAGATAAAAGGACATATCAAGAAGAAAAAGATGCAAGCAGTGAAAGATCATATCAAGCATCAACAACAAGTTCTACAACATTTAAAGGATAACGCCACTTTGGTGTAGAATGAAATGAAACAACAGGTAGATCAACATCGCAGTGAAAGAAGTTTTTATGTAGGCGATTGGGTATTTTTATGGCTACATCTCAAGCAAGCTATTTATGAGAAGGAAATGTTGGCAATACTACATGCACTTCAGAAATGGCGACCTTACCTAATGGGAAGAAAATTCAAGGTAAAAATGGATCATGATCGTTGTAAATACTTTTCAGAACAAAGATTATCTTTAGAAGAACAAAAAAATTGGATCACAAATATGTTGTGTTATGACTTTGAAATCATCTACAAAAAAGGGAAGAAAAATGTTGTTGTAGATGCACTCCCAAGAAAGGATGAGGATGTGGAAGCATTGTTTTGTGCTATTTCTATTGTCCAACCAGATTGGATAAACGAAGCAAGGGATTAATCGAAGAAGGACAAAGAAGTGTGGCCACTCATTCAAAAGTTGCAGAAGATCCCAGTTCAAACAATATTGCCAGAACTTAATGAGGAAGGAAAAATCATATTGGAAGCTGGAGCAATTACAGAAACAAGAACCTGACAGCTATGAAATCAATCAATTTTAGAGTATCTCATCAAGTGGAAGAAATTACCGACTAAAGATTCCACATGGGAGGATAAGAATTTTATACAGAAGCATCAAGAACTACTCAAGCGTTGAGGACAACAATTTTTGAAGGAGAGGTGCATGTTATGTCCCTATACTACTAGTGTAACCCCTTATTTTTATTAGTACAACCCCCTTATTATATTGTTGTACCCATGTCCTCCCTGTATTTTTATTATTGTGCCCCATAGAAGCCCATTATTGCTATTATTGTTCCCTTACATTATTATTGTTATGTCGTCTCTGCTTATATTATGGCCCATTAGAATCCTATGTATAGAAAGGAGTTCTTGTCATTTGTATCATCTAAGAATTGTTCATTTGTGTAATGTAAAGGAAGTTGTCCCCTCGAAGAGGTTGATTTATAAGGTGTTCATATATCTTTTCTATCTTTTTATAAGCTAATTTCATAACAGTACCACTAGATCAAAATCGTGTTGGAAGACAGGAGCAAGACCAACTTCGCATCTAAATGGGGCTACTTTCAATACAGTGTTATGCCATTTGGGTTGAAAAACACGTCAGCCATCTTTTCATGCATAGTTGTTGCAGCATTCAAAGAATATATCCACAAATTCCTGGAGGTCTATCTGGATGATTGGACTGGATTTGGATTAGTTAAGTACCATGTAGTGAGCTTACGCTTGATGCTGGATACTTGTCAATGACACCAAATCACGTTGAACCTCAAAAAGTGTACATTCCTCGTTTTCTTTGGGAACTTGTTGGGACATGTGGTCTGCAAACAAAGACTGATGGTAGACCCCATGAAGATTGCAGTGATTTGGAATTTGGAAGCACTGCAAAGTGTTAAACAATTGCACGCTACCCTGGGACATATAGGGTACTACAATAAGTTCATCAAAAGTTATGCCTAGATCACCACCTCAATGGAGAAAATATTGAAAAGGATGTCACATTCTTTTGGAATGATGATTGCATGAAGAGCTTGGATGTACTAAAGGAGAAGTTGGCCTCTGTGCCAATCCTAGTCTTCCCAAAATGGGATGTGGAGTTTCATGTCCATGTTGACACATTGTGTATAGTGTTGGGAGCAGTACTCACACAGGAAGGTGGAGAAGGCTTGGATCACCCTATCACATTTGGAAGTCGCATGTTGTCTAAAGCGGAAAAGAACTATTCCATAACTGAACACGAGGGGTCGGCTATGGTCTAGATGCTCCAAAAATACTGGCATTATTTGCTAGGGGGACATTTCACGATGTATGCAAACCATTCTGCACTAAAATACTTGGTTAATAAGCCTTTGTTGGGGGGGCGCATATGCAGGTGGCTCTTATTGTTCCAAGAATATGATTTTGAGGTCATTGTGGAGCTTGGACGCCTGAACATAGGACCGTATCACTTGTTGCGAACTGAGATGGGCGAGGAACCTACTAATTTGGAGGAAGGATTACCTAATGCACAACTCTTTGTTGTGTGCATAGCGGATGGACACTTTGAAGATATAATCCACTTTCTGACAACAGGGACTATGCTGAAGGAATACTCTATCCAGCAGAAGAAGGAACTGGTGGTGTGCTTGGCTGATTTTTATGTCATCATGGGGCACCTAATGGGAAATGATGACATACTGCGAAGGTATGTACCTGAATTTGAACGAAGTCAAATCCTTGCAGAAGCACATTGGGCACTACAGGAGAACACTATGCAAGGTGAGCGATGCATAAAAGATTCTCTGTGCAGAGTTGTGCTGGCCAACCCTTCATCGGGATTCAAAAGCACACTGTAAGGCCTATGATATATGTCAAAGGACAGGTAAACCATTGCAGAGGGACGAGATGCCTTTGAATCCATAAATGACATTGCAACCCTTCGAAAAGTGGGCAATTGACTTTGTAGGACCTATCAAACCTAAGGGAAATACGGACGTGAGATACATTATCATTGCGATAGAGTACCTGAATAGTTGGGCAGAAGCATAGCTGATCAAAGACTACATGATCGCCACGGCTGCGAAGTTTTTGTTTAAACACATGTTGACTCGATTTGGATGTCCGAAAATATTGATGAGTGATTGTGGTACACATTTCCTGAACGAAACCATCAGCATGCTAATAGAATAATTTCAAGTCTATCATCAGAAAAGCACACAGTATCACCCACAAGCCAATGGGATAGTAAAAGCATTCAACAAAATACTAGAGACTACACTGACCAAAGTATGCAACACGCAGCAGAATGATTGGCACATGCGCGTACCTGTAGTACTATGGGCTTATAAGACAACGTGAAAGAAACTAACAGGACAGACACCTTTCCGGTTGGTTTATGGCGTGAAAGTTATCATGCCAATGAAGTATATTGTACTTAGTTTGCGCATAGAAACACTCTTAGGTATGACGGACCATGAAGCCCTAGAAGAGAGGCTCGTGCAATTGGAAGAACTTAAGGAGGAACAGTTCCTGGCTAGCTTCCATTAGCAAGTGAAAAAATAGTACGAGAAGGCCTGGCATGATTGCCATATCAAGTTGTGCACCTTCAACGTAAACAATTTAGTGTTGCTGTATGACAGTAAGTTTGATAAATTCCTGGGAGAGTTAAGAATGCATTGGATGGGACCATAAGTTGTTAAGGAGGTCATAGATGGAGGCGCGGTATAGCTAGTAAAACTAAATGGAGAGCCTTTCCCAGGAAAAGTGAATGGCAGCTGATTGAAGCCCTAAACAGGTGGCCCGACTATCTGACTAGTCGACAGAATCATTGTCTTTGCACTCCAAGGATCTGGATGAAGGCACGGGACTATAAACAAATGCAGGGGATGTAGGAATAGGTCTAGGTAAGCAATTCCAACACCGCGGTCTTGGAACAACACATACAGGAAATCCAGCAGCCAACTGCTTAGCGCATTGTCAACCTTGCAATGGTTTGGAAAGAGTTGGAGGGACTCCATGTGAAGATCTTCATACCGATAGAGTGACTTGAGGGCATGTGTTGGGGGCCTGTTGGGCATGGAATCCCCCCAAGGCATGTTGTGGGGCTTAAAGCCCAAGTTTTGACCAAGTCCTTTGTAAAAGCTCTGAAAATTTTGGGCGTGGAGAGTGAATTCATAATAGAGTCATAGGACTATTCGCCCTTGTTTTTGTAATGTAATGTCGGCTTGATAGACCTACTCATGGTCCGCAGACCATGGGATTGTATAAATAGAGCGAGGCTCTAAGTGTAGAAGGGAGAGTACGTAGAAAGAATAGAATAGAAGCATGATGAGTCTAAGATATTGAGTCGAAGTGTAAATTATGGTGTTGGGTTGTAGAGTAGGAGAAGGCCCTGCAACTGAGTGCACAGAGGCCTAGTAGTCCACAGCTGAGTGCACAGACCCCTACAGCTGAGTGCACACAGCAGGTTGAGTTTGTAACCGTTGGAAGAATTAATAAAAAGAAGTTTACCATATTTCTGTGTATCTTTTCCTGTTTAATGTATTATTGGGTATAAATTGCAAGTGTATTGTTTATTTTCTGTGCGAACTTATATGTGTGTATAAATAAATATAACACAAGGTTTCTATTTATGCGAAGATAACTAACTGGTGAAGGAAGATAGGGAAGATCTCAAGTGTGACTTCGGGAAATAGTGCAAAGCGCTACTCCAGTAGTGTGAAATCCCCATGACCCTTGGTTAGGGCTGCGTGAAGGCAATTATATCAGGGTGCGAAGGTTGGGGAAGTGCGCAAAGCAACCTACATGCAGGGAGGAGTAGTTGGACCTAATCAAACACTCAGACATCTCAAGGGTGCGGAAACCTAGTTCCAGTGCCCCCCAATACTACTTTGGGTGAGACCTCAATCTGCACTTCGCGGACTATTGCCGAAAGGGCCAATAGTATAGGGATTTGTTTGGCTAATTAACTCCAAACCTGAGTCAGGCCCCAACCAGCCAATAGGTGGCTAGTTGTAAGAAGGACTATGTTGTAGTTGAGCCTAAATTTGGGTGGAGAGTGGCTCATCCTTCTTTAGTTTTGAGTAGCTTAAGTATATTATATAAGTTTACATACCTGTTATGAATGAAATGACAATATTATTGAAGGCACATGAACATGGTTATGCTAGTTGCTAGTAAAAATTGATTGATATATACTTTATGGAAATTTGATAAGTGTGTGAAGTGAATGATGTTTAATACTTCATGATCATGGCTATGTTAGTTTCCTATGTGTAACACACCACACCGCCTAATGTCATATTAAATTTGTGGGGCATAACTACACCCGACCTTCAGGGTTTATTATAAATATGGGGTTATCCAAATTTCCTATTTCTTCTATTTCATCAAATCAAAATTTTGATATTAACATTGTACTCTTCTTATCAAAATATTTCCAACAATGTAAATTTCATCTAATTTTGAGTTATAGGCACAAATTTATGCCCATTTGAAAACTTACCTCTTTTTAAGGCCACATCAAGATATGTACAACCCACACAGATGACACATGGCCTCCCATATCCATGTGCCACTCCCAAATGAGTCCACATCTATTTTTTAGCTACCATACTTGAGCCCCACCATATTGGTTATTTCCATAAAGCATGCCTTGTCCAAAATACCCAAGGTTTTGATATCCTAATACATTGATATAGCTAATATGTCAATATGGCCAATATGGTTGATATGCCAATATATCCACTATGCCTCTAGCTAAAATCCTTTGATGATTTGGTGCAGCCTCCAATCAGATAGGCTAATATAGCCAAAGAACTAATAAAAAATATCTAGATATAGAGACTTTAGCGAAATATCTTATAACAAGAAAACTCCACAATTTCAGATATGTTAATGGGTCGGTGGTCATTCCACCCTGCCACCTGATATCATTATTGTCCAATTGCAATATGAAACATGTTGGGTGCTCACACATCCTTAACTATGTGGCACTAGTGACGTGTATACAAAAAGGTCGAGGTATCAATGATTTTCCATGGCCCATCCCACATTGGAATATTGATATGTGAATATGTTGATATGTAAGATCAACATGCCACCTCATTCTCTACCATCCAATCACATCCTGACATGTGGTGGACAGTGATGTGTACCCTACCATGCAACATTATTTGTGTTCCATGTGTGACTCATAATTATTCTTATTTGGCATGTCAAAACGCTGAATCTAGGTGACACATTTGCTACATCTATCATTGCCACATCATCCATCTGATGTCATGCTGAAACCATTCCTTAATACCTCTAATGCTATGATACGCTGGTGTCGTTAATTGATGGGCTTGATAAACATAAATAGGGTTATTAAATGATGGTTCATTGACTAGAGTTGTGACATATTGGGGACTCTATCAAAGGTGTTTCACCCATTTTTTCCAGGGCTTGGTATCTTAGTAAGCCCCTTTCTGATGGATCTTTTTCCTAGTTCCTATTGGTCCATGTAACTAGGGGCTATGGATGAGGCATCCAAAATAAAATTTTAAGGTAAATTCAAATGTTTTCTATGTAATATATTTTTTAATATCTCAAACTTTTTAACTTCTTCCAAATCCCCCAACGATTCTATGCCTCTAACCAAGAAACATCATACTTCTCAGTTATGGAATTATCAATTCAAGAGGCTCATAGGTTAGCTTCTCTTCGGGGTCATACAGAGCCTTAATATCCTTCCATCGCATAGATTTACCATACCATTACAATATGCATAACAATCTATCATTATAGAATTCATGAAATGGTATTGAGTGTAGCCATTACAACATCCAAGGCTAACATCTCAACAATTGAACACACAACATACAGAGGTAACAATTAACATATGTTAAAGGCTTCATTGCATACAACATTCATTCATAAAATAATGCATACCAACGTTCAAACAATCCATCTCAGTTACTAAGTACACTGATCATGTATATTCAATATGAAAATACAACAAATTTTAGCCTATCATGGTATACATACCCAATGAATTCAACATAGCATTTAACTGTGAATCATTGAACAACATTTACATCTCATTTACAAATAGGGAAGTATACTTATTTATTCCAATTGAATTTTTTGGAAATTTAAGAAGCGAAAACCACTCTCCACCCAATCATAGGCACAACTACACTGCAAGTTTCTTACAATTGGCCACCCCTGAGCTAGATCCAATGTTTGAAGGATGCTTCTCCAAGGGAATTTAAACCAAGGTTTAATTCAATATATGGAGTATGAAGACCATTCTCCTTTACTTACATGACTAGGAGTGTTAACTCTCCAACATTGATTCTGGGATTCTTGTTGAAAATAGTAGCTTCAATCAGAATTTCATTGGAAAAGTAATGAAGAAAATGTGTATTTGTGGGTTTGACCAAGTCAGCCCTAAGACCATCAAGTCAAGCCCATGGTGGACAAGGGTCCTCCTAAGACACATATAAATAGACCCTTCATTGACCTCATTTGGAGCATCACCTCAACAACACAACACATTGATTTGAAATCATAGAGTGAGTTCACCTGTGTGAAGGAGAAGGAGCCTTCTTTTTGTTTGACCAAGAGTTGAATTTTCTATTTTTTTTTTACCTTATTTGAATTTTGTTGACTTGGGATTTTCTACTTCTCTTTGACCGAGACATTTATTGTTGAAGGCCAAAGTTGTAGATGATTCATTGGCATACCTTGACTGAGATTTCACTTTTGTTATGGGCTCATTCAATGACATTGACCACAGGAAAACCTATGCTTTGACCAAGATTTATTTTGTTGTTTTCACTGAGACTTATACTACCATTTTTATTGATATTTTGACTTTGCTTGGAGGCTAGATATTTGACAAGAATATTCTTTATGTTGATAGGATTTCAGGATGTAATTTTGGGCATTAACCGAAGGTTTGACTGGGCTTTGACCCCAGGTTTACTTAGGCATTTGATTGGGCTTCAACGGGCCGAATTCCATCCCTATGTTGCAAATTGTTATCTTTGACCAGATTTTACTCTCTCTCTCTATTGACTAGTTTTGACTTGGTTGACTTGGAAATTCAAAGGTTTGAATTTGACTCGTTTATGGATGTATTATTGGACTATGTATCTCATGTTGAACATTTATTGACTAAGAAGAACAACAAGAATTGATTTGGGTTTCCCCCTTGTGGGGTTTTGCCTCGGCCTTTCACAAAAAGTTTTTGTGTCCTATTGTGCTTAGCTATCTTCTATTGTGCATTATTGTTTATTGTTCTATCTATAATTGTTTAACAGTCACTGGGGTGATTAAAATTGAATAAAAAAAAATTAAGTAATTATTGCAGCATAAAACATGTGAAAAAATAGCATGGTATTAGAGCTAAGGTGAATATTAGCCATTGGATACCATAGAACACCCCTTTGAGACACTTCTCTTGTTGATTGGTGATCAACTCTTTTGGAAAAGATGAATTCCTCCTACTTCAAGATTGGAGAGAAGTTGAATGATGCCTCCAAATTTACAACCTAGAGGGCTAGATTGGATCTTACCCTTGAAGAATGCTATGATGAAATATGTGGACGGAAAGGTAGTTTAACCTCCTGAGAATTCCAATTCCATTGTCAAATCCAAGTACAAGAAAGGTGAGATCAAGGCCAAGAATATCATCGTTGACTCTCTTAGAGATCATCTCATTACTTTTTTGTCCAAGCCGAATAAGTCAAAGAAGATGTATGAAAAATTGATTGGGACGTATGATGTCAACCATCTTAGCCATATCATTTCTTTGAAGAGTTAACTTCTTGACTTCAATATGACCAGTCAGAATCTATAAAAGGACACTTCACAATAATCTCTCAAATAAGAGATTAACTTCTGTCAATTGGATAAATCATACCTGATATATATCTTGTTTAGATGACCCTTGGAGGACTTCCCATGTATTGGTAGACATTCATAACAAGAATTAGTAGAATAAAGGAGCTCCCTTCATTTTATGAACTCTTAGGCTCTTGCACTTAAGAAGAATCTAGGCTCATTTCTGAAGGAATAATTCAAAGACAAGAGGAAGGAGAACCTATAACATTTGTAGTTAATGTTAAGAAAGGCAAAGGGAAAGGAAGACCTTCCATATGGAATTCGAAGAAGCAAGCTCTATAATTCAGCAATAATAGAAGGGACTTGTCCAAATTCCAAGGCTATAGATTGACAAATTTGGCCACATAGTTCGAAATTGTCTTAAAAGAATAAGTGCTCCAAGATCCAATACCGACAACAATGGAAACAACAAAAACATGAAAAATAGAAGGAGAAGAGGAGGTCTTGCTTCCCATGCAAGTGTTGAAGAAAATTAACTCCCTCAAAAGAGGTCCATGGACACAAGGTGCGCTGATAATGCTGCTAATAAACAACCTGCATATTTTCTCATTGTTGCTCTTTCTATTTCATCTTCAGATAGCATTGATATCTGGTTGGTGGATACTTGGGCATCTAGACACTTTACTGGGTATCATGAAGTCCTCTTAAATTTGGTTGAGAGGGAGTCTAATTTATAAATTATACTTGGGGATAATTCTACTCACCTTGTAAAAGGGTTTGGCTTTGTTTATTTTCATTTGGAATATGATCAAACCAGACATATGCAAGATGTGTTGTATGTGTTGAGATTGAAGAAGAATATTGTCTCTATCTTATCTATGGAAGACAAAGGATTTAGAATTTCATTCATTAACTGAAAAATCCTTGCATGGTCAAGGAAATCCAACTCAAGGGAGACCTTCACTCATGTCAGAAATGAAGATCTATACAGATTTTGTGGATGACCAATTCAAGCATTAGTCCTTGGTACTGCTAATCAATGTGAGCTTTTGCACTAGATATTTTCTCACCTTCATTACAAGGCTTTGATTGACTTGAGTAGGATGGTTTCATGGATTCCAAAGATTCAGGTGGAATATGAAGGTGTATGTAAGGGATGTGCTAGCGGCAAGAATGTGAAGGGACCATTCCCTTCTAGTAGCAATAGGTCAAAAGAGATTCTTGAACTCATTAATTTTGATCTTTGTGGACCCATTCTAGTGACATCTCTTGGATGATATCTATACTATGTAATTTTTGTTGATGACTCCTCCCATAAGACTTGGATCTTCTACCTGAATATTGAGAGTCAAGATTTCAACATGTCAAATGACTTCAAAGTTCTAGTGGAAAATAAAACTAGAAAGAAGATCAATATCTTGAGGATAGATAATGGAGGAGAATACACTTCAAATGACTTCAAAGACTTCTATAGATATTCCCAAATCAAGAGGGAGATGATTGTTCCATAAAACCCTCAAAAAAATGGAGTTGCTAAGAGGAAGAACATGACCATATTGGAAGTAGAAAGAGTCATGATTCATGACTAAAAGATTCCTATTTTTATGTGGGGATAAGCAACAAATACTGCAGTATATGTCCAAAATAGGAGTCCTCATCAAGCCTTGGGAGAGAAGACTCTTGAAGAAGTATTTACATGTGTGAAACTAGAAGTTGGATACTTGAGAATATTTGTATGCCCTATCTACTTTCAATTATCGAAGGAAAGAGGCAAAAGTCAGAGGATTTAGGAAAGAAAGCTAGGTTTGTTGGTTATTTTGAAAATTCTAAAGCTCTTAGGATGTATGTGTCGGGTTTGAGTAACATTGATCTCAACCGAGATGTGACATTTGATAAAGATGTTTTTCTTGGAAAATAAAGGGACTCCCTTGTCCCTATCATCACTAAGAAAAGAGATGATACTATGGATATATATGCAGAGCCATCCATGCCTGAGCTTGAGTTTTCAGATGAGCCTATGGCACCTTTGGATCCTTTGGATCCTCCTCCTTGTGATCCTCCTTCTAGGAAGAAACCTTTGTGGTTTTGTGATACTTTATACAATGCAGAGAGACACTTAGCCCTAATAGACACCTTTAGAGAGAGAAAGAAACCTCACATATATTAGGGATATGTTGCATTGATGGGTGACATGATACAATTCAAATATTGTACCTATGAAGAAGCAGTGAAGGAATAGCTTTGGAGAAATTCCATGGCCAAAGAATGTCATTCTATCATGAAAAATGATGTATAGGAGGTAATCTAAGATCCGAAGGGAAGTATGTTGTGACTTCCAAGAGGATATACAAAATAAAACATGCAGTTGATGGTATTATTGAGATTTTCAAAGCGAGGTTTGTGGCTAGAGGGTTCTCACAGAAAGGGAGAATATTATGATGAGATATTTGCACTCATTTCTTGATACACTACCATCTGGTCTGTTATTGCTTTCGCTGCTAATCAGGATTAGAGTCTTCATTAGATGGATGTGAAGACAACCCTTCTTCATGGCATAATTGACTAAGAAGTGTACCCACAAAAACCATAGGGATTTGAGGAACATGATAGGGAAACCCATGTTTGTAGATTAAAGAAATCCCTCTATGGATTGAATAAATCCCCCAGGGATTGGTATGAGTAGATTGATTGATACTTGATGAAGCTTGGATTCAACATAAAAAAAGTCAATTTGAACCTCTACTTCAAGGTTGTACAAGGTATTCCTTTGATTTTGGTTTTATATGTTGATGATTTGTTCCTAACAGGAATAGATCCTCTGATCATCCAGTGTAAGAGGGAGCTTGCCTCTAAATTTGAGATGAAAGACCTTGGTTTGATGCATTATTTCATAGGATTAGAGTTGTAGTAGGGACATGGAAAGATTTTCCTTAGCCAAGGAAGATATGTTGTCAAACGTTTGGAGATATTTGGGATGGTGGATTGAAAATACATGGCCACATAGATGGAGGTAAACTTCAAGAAGTTATGTGGTGAAGCTGCGGGACTTGATCTAATAGATCCTTCTATGTACCAACAACTAATTTTAGTTTTGATGTTTATGGTCAACACACGACCAACTATATGTTTTTCCATTAACACCTCGAGTCAGTTCATAGTGGAACCTTTTCATCCTCACCAAGTCACCACAAAACATGTGTTTAGATATCTACATGGGACTATTAACTATGCACTAAGACATGCCTCTGATGATGAGTTAGTATTGCATGCATATACATATGAAAATTGGGTAGGAGTGTTATCAACAAGAAGAGAAGATTAGGTTGTTTCTTTAGTTTGGGATCTTCCATGATTTCCTGGATGAGTAGGAAGCATACATTTGTTTTTCTAAGTACAACTAAGGCAAAGTATATTGCAGCTAGTATGGCTAGTTGTGAGGTAGTGTTGTTGGGAAAGCTCTTTACATAGTTATTTGATCATGTGCTAGATACGATTGTGATATACTATGAAAATCAAAGAAATATCAAACTTTCAGTGAATCTAGAATTCCATGACAGGTCTAAGTACATCGATATCAAGTACAACTACATCAGGGATATGGTGGTGCGAGGAGCAGTGAAGCTCCAACACATCTCAATGGATGAGCAGGTTGCAAACATTCTCTCTAATCCTTTTCTAAAAGTGAAGTTATTATTGTTCAGAGAGCAACTTGGAGTGTAGGAGAATGTATCCCTCCCTGAGAGGGAACACTATTGATCAAGAACACTAAGAATATGCTCTTCCCCCATTTTTTCAACTAGCCATGGAATTGGTGAGAGGGGGATGAGCAGTGAGGCTCTTGGGTGTGAGGGTACTCCTTGAAGTCGTGAAATTGGTTGAGTAAATGCCAGAGTATGAATCCTACCTAAAAGAAACCTTTTTGTCTTTATAGACCAAGGACCATATTAAGATGGTTAGGCTTGCCAATATTTCCACCCATCTGCTTACTGGGTGAGGAGACTTAAGTGCATGTGATCTTTACCAAAGTTGGATGCGACTTACATAGAAATGGTTAAGGTAAATTGATCTCCATAAGTATTGCATGCAAGTGTTCTACCACTTGATCACTAAGGATCAATTTGGGTGAGGATTAGCAATGGAGAGAGGGCATGTGTGATATTTACCAACGTTATTTATGACTGCCATGGAATTGGTTGTGGTAAATTGATCTCCCCTATTGTCAGTGTGGATGATTCTTCTTCTTGCTTGGATCGAGTCATCATTGATCATCTGAGATGAGATGAGATGATATTATCTTATGTTGAGACATGTAAATCTGAGATGAGACTTATGGTGCAACCAAAATTTCCTCCCTAACTGAGTGGGAGTGTTTAAAATAGCATCTTCGGTTAGAATTTCATTAGCAAATTAATGAAGAAAATTTACATTTGTAGGTTTGATCAAGTTGGCCCTAAGACATATAAATAGACCCTTCATTGACCTCATTTGGAGGATCACCTCAACAACACAACACATCGATATGAAATTGCAGATCAAGTTCAGACTTACATAGCAGAAGGAGGCTTCTTTATGTTTGAACGAGAGTTGAATTTTCTATCCAGTTTTGACCTTATTTTACTTTTATTGACTTGGTATTTTCTACTTCTTCTTGACTGAGATTTTTACAGTTACAGAAGGTGAAGTTGGAGATGATTCATTGAGCTACCTTGACCAATATTTCTCTTATGTTGTGGGCTCCTTGACTAAGGTTGAATGCAAGTCAAATTTGTGAATTGACTGGTATTTCTTCTACTACTTTGATCAAGTTGTTGTTTTGACCAAAAATTTGACTTTTTTTGGAGGTTGAATCTTTGACTGGAAAATTCTCTGCGTTGATTGAATTTTAGGTTGTCTTCGTAGGCATTAACCAAAGGTTTGACTATGATTTGACAATAGGTTGATTGAGGCATTTGACCAAGCTTCCATAGGTCGAATTTTGTATTTTTGTTATAGACTGTTATCTTTTACCATATTTGACTTTTTCTCTCTCTTTGTTGATTGGTTTTGACTTGGTTGACTTGGAAAGTGTAAGGTTTGACTTTGACTAGTTTATGGATGTACTATTGGACTATGTATCTCATGTTGAACATTGATTGACTAAGAAGAAGAAGAAGAAGAATTGATTTTGTTTCCCACCATGTTTGATTTTTCCTTTGTCTTGGACAAAAAATCTCCATCTCATTGTGCTTGGCTATCTTCCATTGTGTATTATAGTTTGTTGTTCTATCTATAATTGCTTAACTATTACTATGGTGATTGAAATTGAAGATTTTTTTTTAAGTAATTATTGCAATGTAGAACATGTGAAAAAATAACAAATATTAGACAATAAAGTATGGCCACTAAGGGATTCCACAACACAAAGGGAGATCCCTTCACCACTTCCTATGGTCCCTTAATGATCTTTCCACTTTTCAGTGCTTCTCATGCATAATAAAACCAAATAATGGAATTCCTTTTTAGTCTACCCAACTTAATCTAAGGGTTCCTCATTGTTTTCCAATCAAAATTAAAATAGTGACTCCCTCAGAGGCTGACTATGACTTAAGAGATTGTTTTGTCTCCCCCTTTTCGACTCACTCTTTATTAGCCTTCTCAATCCCAAATCCAGTTAGTTCATAGGTTGTTGGTCTCACAAAGGGTTATGGGTTCTTTTCCACACAATGTCTCTGTTTCCAATTTCTATAATTCACATCATACACACAATCTCCTTCAATAGTCACAATGGCAATTATCCCTTTTCCTTAATAATTACCCCTCACATGAGAACTTCAGGATCACTCCTTGGGCTACAAAGTCAACTAGGACTACCACATAGTACTTGACCCGTGCTTTGGAAATCTAGTACCTCCTCCACCATCTCTCTCATAACTACTTGTTAGTTGGGTGGTTTAACTAGAACATCAAGGATTACAAACATTAAATTCAAGGAAGATAGGAAACTTCTCAATCTCCCTTACTGACTTCCTTAAGAAATCTATCCTTTAAAACAATGGGATCCATGTAGGCTAATCCTTCTTCTTTAGCTTCAAAATTTTATAATTTAATCAAATAGGATAATTACATCAAATAATTTTGGCTTGACATCTATGTTAGCCCTCCAATATTATAATCATTTAATTACATTTACAAAAATTAGGGATTAGAAAAGGGGTACTACAATCCCCACCGCATTAAAGGAACACCTTCTTTGGTGTTCTACTATTTATCGAATTAAGTTTCTATAGAGAAGAAAAATGGGTATGAATTTCTCATGGCATCCTCTAGTTCACATGTTGCTTCATCTAGTCTAAAGTGCTTTAGTTTCACATTTACTTGCACAATGAATCAATTTTGTAGGATAATCTCCCTCCTATCGAGTATGCACTAAGGTTCTCGATTAAATTCTTCCTATAATTTTACTTTTATCAAATCCTGATCAATAATAATATTAGCATCATGTATATATATTTTAATCAAGGATGTATGAAACATATCGCATGCCTTCACCATGGGGGGAAACACAAGTCTGTATGCTACTGGCCTTATTATCTCCAAGATATGGAAGGGTCCATGATATCTTGGTGCTAACTTAACATACGATACCACTTTTAAGGAAGTTGTTTTTGTCCTAAGTTGGAGATATACATGCTCTCGTACATAGAATTCCTTATGATTTTAGCCCCGGTTTACATAACTCCTCTGTCAGTTTTGGGATAACTTCAATTATTGCTTTAGGTTGATTAATTCCTATTCCATTTATTTTAAAGTATCTAGGACAAGTGTGACTTTATCCATTGTATTATCCCAATTTATTGGGATATTACAATTCCTGACATAAACATCTTCAAAACGGCTCATCTTTAATGACTCTTGATAACCATTATTTTAAGAAAATTGTATGAAAGGAAAAAATATTCCTATACCTTAGGCTAGTGGATAACATACATCTTGAGCATGTCTTCAAATATTATGTTCACACTTTATATCTATGCATGAATTTCAAGGTGACAAGCGATGCTAATTGATAATTGGGTTTCAAAACCAACAAATAAGGTTTTCCAAAATTTTGAGGTAAATTTATCATTCAAATCAGATATAATATTCTTGGGCATACCATGAAATATGAAAATATCCTTCATGAAAATCAAGGTAATATAAATTGGCTTATATATATATATCTATATATTATATATATATATATATATATATATATATATATATATATATTATATATATATATATATATATATATATATATATATATATATATCAATCATAGGTATAAAGTGAGTTGTCTTGCATAACTTATCCACTGCTACCGTGACTACATCATGCTGCTTGAAGATTCTTGATAGACCAACCATGAAGTCCATTTTTATGAATTCCCACTTCCATTCTAAAATTGATAATGGTTCCATTAGTCTTAATGGGTGTTTTCATTCCACTTTAACCTATTGACATTCTAAATATTTAGTAATTTATTTAGCAATTTGTTTCTTCATTCTTGGCCAGTAATACAATTTTCTGGTATTTTTTATCATCTTTTTATATCCTGGGTGACTTTCATATGGTCTCATATGAAACTCATCCATTATTAACTTATTTATGTCAGCTACATTGGGTATGTACAATTTTCTTATGTACATTAATAATCCATCACTGGTTAGTTCATAGTTTTCTCGCGTTCGTCCCTTGGGTTCTTCCTACAAGAATTTACTTACCTTCTATAATTTATCATCATCTTGCAATTATTCTTTGATTCTTTCCTTGATGTCCATGTCACACATATTGATGGCTTCCATGTGTATCACCTGTATACTCCTACTAATCGCATTAGCCACTCAATTTTCTTTCCCTTTATGTGTTTAATCTGAAAAACAAAACTGCTAATAAGAACCACCCACCTAGGTTGCATGGAATTTAATCGAGGTTAATCAAAAAATTAATTTAGCCCAGTGTGATTTATCATTAAATTAATTTCCTCCTGAGCAAGGACTGACTCCACATTTTTAAGGTGTGCATTATGGATGAAATATCTAAATCCTGAGTTACATAATCCTCTCATACTCATATAATTTATTTGGCTCATAACTAATCACATGTTTATGTTGCATGAGAACTTCACTCAGTCCTTCCTTGCAAGCATCAATGTAAACCAAGAAATATTAATCCGGTTCCAAAATCTTTAGAATAGGGACATGGGTAAGAAGGTGCTTCAACTATTCAAATTTGCTTGTGCACTCTGATGTCCAATGAAACGTTTCTCCCTTCTTTTAAAATGTTGTAATTAGGTTACCAATATTCAAGAATCCTTGTATGAGTCTCCTAAAATATCCTACTAACCCCATAAAATATTTTACATATGTTACATTCCTAGGAACAAACCCTTCTAGTATCACCTTGATCATTTTAGGATAAACTACTACTCCTTCTGAGATAATGACCCAAGTAGTGTACTTGCAATTGGAATAATTCACATATATTGAATTTAAATTAAAACTAATTCTCCCATAACACATGTAAGAAGGCCTTGAGGTTCTCCTCCTACTCCTCTTCAGTCTTTGAATATACTAGGATACCATCAATAGAATCCAACAAAAAATTATCCAAATATTTGTTGAGAATGTTATTCATTTGGCACATAAATATGGTTGGTGAATTTTTTAATCCAAACAACACCATCAGTAACTCATGGTGTCCATATCTAGTTTTGAATGTAGTCTTATCGGTATCCTCATCTTTGATCTAGACTTGATGATATCCAAACCTCAAATCTATATTTCAGAACACCATGGATTCTCTTAGCTAGTCAAATATATCGTCAATTCTAGAAAATGGATACTTGTTCATAATACTTGCTTTATTTGGCTATATGTAATCAATACACAACCTAAGGGTACCATCCTTTTTCTTCTCAAACAATGTTGGAGCTCCCTAGAGTAACATGTTGGGTCTAATATACCCCTTTTCCAACATTTCTTTCAGTTCTGTCTTCAACTCGACTAAATTAGGTGTGCTCAATCTATAAGGTGTGCTAGATACAGGCATTCTTCCTGAAGGGAGCTCTATATATAAAACAATGTCTCCCTTGGGTGGCAATCTTGGTATCTCCATAGGAAATACATTATTTTGTTCTTATAGGATGGGGTGAGCTACAATCTTTATATTACCATCGTCTGTTGAACTTGTCACTTGTATGGTATATACAATGCATTCCTTTCTATAATATTTCTACAATTGCAAATATGAAATTTGTCTCATCAATAAAGGTTTCCAAACCCCTTGTAGTAGCATTCAACCTTGCATCCCAAATTTTTATCATATCAATCTAATTTTTCCCTATGCATTTCTAGCCAATCCATGACCCCACAGGAAATACATTTAAAGTGGCTTATCTAGGCATGCCACTCATCTCAAAATGACATAATTCAATAGAATTCATCACCTTCCTTGTGATTATAGTGGCTAAATGAACCAACAACAACTTGGAATATTGTTTCCTCTGTACAAAATAGGCTTCGACAACTTGTGGAGTAACATAACTGAAGTTCGAACCAGGGTAAATTAAAACTAAAATAGGGTGGTTGGAAATTATACCTTCCATCTCCACCATTGAGGCTTGGTAATCCACTTTCTTGTTTTCCATACCTACATAAATATGGGGCACACTCTTGGTGACATGGTTGATACTACTAGCCTCTTGGACAATGTACATCCTTCTGCAGTCTTGTTGTTAGTTTGGAAAATATATTAATAGGAAATTTTCCCCAAAACCCCAATACTTCAATATATTTTTTTGTGGTTCTTTAACCTCTTCCCTTGTCGATCAAATTGAATTATTCCCATCTGGAGTGGGGAATTTCCACTAGAACTCACTCTTAGTTGGTAGGTTTAACTTGACACATTTCCCAACCTACTTATAGTGTGAAAATCTTGATCCTTTCCTCTTAAAGTTGGTATTTTCCTTCATTTGCCATCATGTCCAAAATTTAGCTTTATGCTTTGACTAGTCATAATAGTATATATCCTTCTAGATAATATCCTCCATCATCTTAGGTTTATTGAATTATATTTGATATTGATAGGAATGTGGTTTTCCACTATAGAATCCATAAATTTTTATCTTCTCATATCTTATATAAGGTACATACCTCAATAGTTCTATGAACCTGTTGGCATATGCTTCTATTAAATTTTCCTAGCTTATGCTCATCAAAAGCTTTGACTCTCCCATCATAATACCTTTCAGACAAGTATTTATCCATGAATTATCTCTCAAAATTACTCTAGGACAACTACTTTTCTCGGATTCCCTATACATTCTTGAAGTATTCCCGCCATATATTGGCCTTTCATCTCATATTGAACATGGCCACTTATGCCTTCATGTTTTTAGAGTAGTTGCTAGAAAATTATATATTACAGAGCAATGGAACACAAAATATATTGCAAAAATATAAACACATAAAACACATAAAACAAGAGAGACACAAATATATGTGGCTCACCCAATTTGGGCTATATCCACGAAGAAACAGCTAGTCCTTCCTTTTATATTATCCAACAAAATTAAGAGATACAACCTACAACAGATTTGTTGTAATTCCCTCTTTGCTCTCACACAATCTCCTCTCTCTTTCTCACTCAGAATACAGATCTACATAGACGCAATACAATTCCCTCATATATATCAAGGGGTTTCCTTCTAGGGAAAAAAATCCCTAAATTAAGCATAACTTCTACCGTCAAATCTCCACCTAATGAATGGCCTAGATTGACTACAAAATTACAACATTTTACAAGGCAATTTTACATCTATTTTTAGCTTCGAGGGCACTGCCCCTAATCCCCCACCGAGGGGGCTCCCAAAGATTGCAGTCACCCCCCATGGACCCCCCTTACAGTGCAAATATTATAGGCAGCATTGCCTCCACATTACGAACTAGGGTCCAATGTGGTGATACCTCTAAATAAAGAAGATAATCAAGATCCACACCCAACATTAATCATTCACCCTGAAATATTTCTTTAGGCCCAGACGACATGCTTTAGCCTCTTCACTATTTCTAACTCCCTAGTCGAATATAGGGGGCTTTTATTTATTAAATTCTTCAATTAATAAAATCTTTGCAACCATCTTCTTCCTTGGCTTATGTAGTCCTTATTTAGTTGTTATATTGGACAACTTATCAAAACTATTAGTTCCATCCTCAAATGTGTCTTCCGAAGTATGCTCTCTTGAAAACCTATGTATCTTTCTTATTTTTCTTATTGGTCGTTGGTCCATACTTTTGGATTTTAAATGGAATAAGAACCTATCTATACCTATGCCTCTCCAAATTACTAGCATCTAATTCATGCTACTTTTGTCATTACAAGTCTAACAAAATTTCCAATATCATAGCATTTACTTCCCACCTTTCTTAGGCCTTGATATTATTAGCCTTACAACTTTTGATTTCAACCTTTAGGCTTCTAATGGTCTCCATCAAATCAAGAGGTGTCTCTATTGACTTCCTATCATCTGAATCTTCTTCTAGATTATGAGAAGTTATATCCAAACTATATTGGATCATTTTACTACACATTCATTTGTGTCCTTCTGCAATAAATGTATATCCTTATGTGTTGGAATACACACACCACTATTAGTTTAAAACCATTATAAATAATAGTAAACATATTAAGTCACCTTGGATACACCGACACTAGCTTAGGTTGGCATAAAACAACTGTTTAACACATTCAATCATAAGTTAAACAAATTAGCAATGTTTAAAATAAAAGGTCATCAGAATAGATATTCAAATTTAACTCTTTCTACTATGAGTCAATTCAGCCTCAATGTTGTAACGTTTAGCTCTAGTATAACTCTATACCATAGCTTTAACTTTATCTCAAATAATTTTTATATCTCTGTAGTCCATCTAATCTGAGCATTGAACCTTGTCTCTATAAATTAGAGCTCAAAAATTATTTATATGGTGTGCCTTTAGCCCTCCAGGTCTAGTATTTGAACCATAGCTCTTATACCACTTTGTAACACACCACAACCTCTAATTTCATAATAATGCTATGGGGTGTAACTACACATGACCTTCAATGTTTGTTATGAATATGGGTTTATCCAAATTTACTCTTTCTTCCATCACCTCAAATCAAAATTTCTCTACTTCCATCATCTTCTACTCATTGAGAGCTTTCCAATGATATTCATTTCATCTCATTTCAAATTCCAACACAAAGTCATGCCCATTTGAATATTTACCTCTTTTAAGGCCCAATCACCATTTGTAAATCCCACATGCTTGACACATGGTAGCCCTTTTCCACATGAAAATCCCACATCAATCCACATCTGATGCTTAACTACCATAACATAACCCTACCATTTGGACAGTTTCTATAAAGTATACCTTGTACAAATCTGCAAGGGTTCCAATATCCAAATACACTAATATATCCAATATGTTTACATGTTTTCCATTATCTATGTTGAACTCCTTCAATGCTCCAATATAGTCGATAGGAACATAGGTAAAAATATATATATAGTTGATATCCCAACGTGGAATACCATGATATCGAGATGTTGGTGAAATCTCCTATAATGAAAAAGGTCCACAATTCCTAATATGTCGATGGGATGGTGGAAAACTAAGCTTACCACCACATATCACTACTATCCAATGGAAATCTCACATGTGTTGAGTGCTAACACATCCTTGACCACATGGCATTACTAGCATGCATATAGGAATACCAGGATATGGATGATTTCCCAAAGCCCAGCCCATATGAAAATTCCAATATGCAGATATGTAAATACGAAATATTAACATGTCACCTCATTCTCCACCATCCAATCACCTCATAACACATGGAAAACACTAATGTGTTCCTACCATGATGGCATTGTTGATGTGCTCCATTTCTTACTCATATTTTTTCCTAGCTAGAATGACAAAACATTGATATAAGTGACACATGTCCTCCACCCATCACTACCACATCATCTATTTGATGTAATTCTTACATCATTCCTCACTACCCTTGGTGCTCCAATACTCTAGTGCAGTTAGTTGATAGGCCTGATAAAAAAAAAAAAAAAAAAAAAAAAAAAAAACGACTTTCAAATGATGGTTCATAAATTGGGGCCATACCATATGAGGGACTCCACCAATATTTTGGGATCCAATATCTTGGTATGCCCCTTCCAGGTGACTCTTGATCCTAGCTCATATGGGTCCATGTGACCAAGGGCTAAGGCTAACATGTTCAACCACAAATATTCAAGTATAGTTGAATGTTTGTTGTACAATCACCTTTCCAATATTTCAAATTATTCAACTACTTCCAAGGCCCCTAGTTATTATTTTCCTCTAACCAATATGAATCAAACTTCTCACTTCCAACATTATTAATTCAAGATACTCATAAATTGGTTTCTTTCCAAGTTCATATGAAGCCTTAAACTCCTTCCATCACATATATTTACCACACCAATATATTATGCACATCAATCCATCAAGGCAACATTCATGAAACAATTTTGAGTGTGTCCATTACAACCAAGGCTAACATCTCAATTTATGAACATAAAACATACATAGGTCACAATTACCATATGTAAAGGGTTCCCATGGCTTACATCATTAATTCATAAAAGAATGCATATTATCATTCAAGAAAGCTATGCAAGTTACTTAGTATGTTAATAAAACATCTTCAATATGACAATAAAATAACTTTCATCCTATCATATCACACATAGTGAATCTAGCATAACATTTAGCCTTAAAGCATTGAAAATCATTTACTTCTAATTTACAAAGAGAGAAATATAATTATATATTACACTTGAACTTATTGGAAACTCAATAAGGGACAACCACTTTCCACCCAACTATAGAAATGGATACATTGCAATTGCCTTGCAGCTATCCACCGCCAAGTGAGATCTAATGTATGAAGGATGCTTCTCTCAAGATATCTCAAACAAGGTTCAATGTAGAGTATGGAGTATGAATTTCTTCTCCTATACTTATAGGAAATGGGAAATAGGAGTGTTTCCCCTCTAGTATTGAGTTTGGGATTTTCATACAACAAAATATGGCTACTAAGGGATTGCAAAACATAATGGGAGATCCCTTGATCACTTCAGATGGTCCCTCAGTGATCATTCCCCTCTTCGCTACTTCTCATGCAAAATAAAACAGAAAACCAAATTCCTTTTCAGGTTACTTGGCTATGTCTTAGGGTTACTCACTAGTTTCCAATCAAAATTCAAATAGGGAGTCTCTCACATGCTGACTGTAACTCAGGGGACCACTCTATGTCCCCTTTTTCTAGCCATTATTTCTCATTCTTCTTGATCACAAATCCACACGAGTTCATACATTCTTAATGTCATAAATGGTCGTGGGTTCTTTTCCACGGAGTGTCTCTATTTTTAATTTCTACAATTCACATCACACACACCATCTCCTTCAATCATCACAATGGCCATTCTCCCTTTTCTTGAGTGTTGCCTCATTGCATCAGAACTTTAGGGTCCCTCCTCAGGCCCCTAAGTCAACTAATATTTCCAAATGGTACACAATACATGCTTGGGAACTTTAGCACCTCCTTCCCCATCTCTCTCATAACTTTGGTATTTGTGTGCTTTAACTAAAACATCAAGGGTCATAAACATTAAATTCATGCAATATAGGAAACATCCTAATATCCCTTACTAAATTCCTTAAGCAAGCTATCCTTTCAAACATTAGGGTCCATATAGGCTGGTTCTTCCTCAAATTCAACAATTTATAATTTAGTCAAATAGAATATTTACATTAAACTTTGGTGCGACATCCATGTTGGCCCTCCAACATTATCATCCTTTATTTAAATTTACAAAACTTGGGGATTATGAAAGGGATACTACATTATATATGATGTAACAATGAGATGAGAAAAGTTGTATTGCCTTGGTCTCTAGTTGATATTTTCCTCCTCTGCATAAACTATGTGCATGGGAGTATACCTTCAGGGCATGTTGTCCATAAGGAATATACAATTTATGATTGGAAATAACAATGCAAAGTTAATTTGGGGAATAAACTCTTCTTGTAATATATTAGAGTGGTTGTTCTTACCTAGAATATTTATGGGATATAACAACATATAATTCATCTTTGGTGAGTGTGAGAGAGCTTGAAGGTCCTCCTATGTTTGAAGGGACTTTAGTTCCTCTAAAGAAAATATATAGTACTAGTTACTTGTGTGTGATAAAGAAAGAAGTTTGATGTGTGCAGTTTTAGTATTAAGTGATTAAGGAGAAGTTATTTAGTTGAGTGAAGTTGAGTATTTGTCCATAGGCCATATTTCTATATTATTCTATGAGATTCTTAACTAAATATAGTGTCCTTCAAAGGCCATTACAGGATGGATAAGACTACTAAGACTTTAGGATCCTTTTGGAGTAGTGTCAACACTATGAAAATAAATTTTCAAACCTTTGAATGGGCCTAGAAAATATATCATAGATTGCAAAATTTTGGGATTAACCTTAAACATTTCAAGGGTGGAGGCCTTTGCCTCAACTCTAGTCACATGGCCATCGTGGGGCCGTGATGGGGAGCTACCAAAAAAAATTGGTTATCAGACTATTAGGCCATCAACATTAGTTATATCAAGCTACAAGGCCCTAAGGGTAATTGAGATCTTGATGATGTTGATCTATGTCAAAAACCTAATATTGATAATTCTTGATGAGTCCATCATTTTTTGTAAATGTTTTCATCCCATGCCATCCCTCATCAACTAATAGGTATTTTTTTCAAGTAGCTCAAAATTTTGAGTCATTAGGGCTAGTCTTTATCCTTAAACTTTGGTCATATGGGAAAGGAGAGGTATGATTGAGAGCCTAGCCCAAATGGGTCCATGAGTTCTTGGATGTCAAGTGTCATATTTCAACTTTTGGTGGTGAGTGAGCATCTTGGAGTTATTCAAGATGATCCTCTGATGCTAGTAGTACCTACAATTGCAATAAGTAATAGAATCATCAAGTGTCACCATTTGACGGATCCAGGATCAAAGTATTAAGTGATTGTAAACCTATGGAGGTTAAAACCTTGTGAAATCCCAATATTAACAAGAAATAATGAGTCCTTTCGTTGATCGGAAGTTACCTATCAATAGGAGTTCATTGTTGGGCATCAACTTTTCCACTTCAGTGGTTGGGGAGTATCTTTGAGTTGATTGGGTTAATCCGACAATGCTAACAAAACCCTCATTTCAGTTGAATAATGAGACATAAGGAATCATCATTTAATGGGTTAAGGTTTGGAGTATTAGGTGGTTAACATATCAAATAAATTCTTTGGGACTTTCATTTCTTTTGGCCACTTCATCTACTAGGGTTATGCTTTTGGATTTTTAGGTCTTTTTCCTCTTAGGATTTATGGATTTATATTAAAAGGCTAGTTGGGCTTCTTATAATTATCACCTTTGAGTATAGTCAACACATCTCTCTTAAAATATAAGCTACCAACATTCTAACTAGTTTGTATTGCTTTACATTTCACAATCTTTTACTATTTTATTTATTAAGAAATCTAGTTCTCACTATATCACTATGCTCTTTGCAATTTGTTAGGTCCCTGTACCACTATTGTAGGCCCTTATTTTTACTAGTGAAACCCCCTTATTGTATTTTTTTGCCCATGTAGTCCCCGTATTTTTATTATTGTGCCCCATAGAAGCCCACTATTGTTATTCTTGTGCCCTTACAATATTATTGTTATGTAAGCTCTAATTATATTGTGACCCCTTAGACTCCTATATATTGAAAGGAGGTCTTGTCATTTGTATCATCCAAGAATTGTTCATTTGTGTGATGTAAAGGAGTTTTCCCCATCTAAGAGGCTAATTTTGAAGTCATTGACCTATCTCTTCTTCTATTTTATGATATAGTTGCATAACATTTGGTATCAAAGCTTTGGATTATAAGGTTCCGCTGCTATAAACAAGGCATCGTGGAAGTTTCACTATAATTTTTTTCTATGAAGCTTTAGAAACTAAAATTAAAACCCATTTGAGCCTAAGAATTAGTGAACCTCGTGTATAAATTTTAGATCTTTTATCACTATAATTTTGGAGATATTATCCAAGCAAGTTAGGATATTGGTAGGCTCTAAAATTTGAGCTCAAACAGATGACCTTGGTAAACCCGTCATAATGGTCTCTCTGAACATCGGATTCAAATTTTGTAAAAATGGATAGAAACAAGATGGATTTTAGTTTTTTGGGTATCATTTTTAGGGTCGAAGTTGGAAACAATGACACGTGGAACTTTGTACAAGTTCGCTCTACTAAACGAGTCTATAATGAGGTCATCGTGGGAGATTGGGCATAACTATTTCTTGGAGAATCCAATCTTGATAAGACTTATGGGGTTGGAAAGAGGACTCAGAGGGATATCAAAGGACAAAATTTTAGAACTTGGTGATCTGAAAATATAGAGTTAAAATCATTTCAAGATCGAGCTCCTAAAACAAAGAAAAAGAATGACTCGAATCAAGAAAATAGAAACACCTAGTAAGAAAAATTGGATGGTCGATTTGAAGAATGAGATCAAAGCTAAGATAAATGATTTTATCTATGAAATGGAAGCTAATATCGATGGGATAGAAGAAATTTGAAAGGAAACATGGAATATTTGAAGAAAGATAGGGAAGGTTTGAAATAAGGTTGGATAAATTTGCTACAAGAAAGGCTTCCAAATGATGAAAAGGTAGTAGAGGAAACTCATGATGAGAACAAAAGAAATGTCAATAATGATTTCATAGAATCTAAAGTTGGATTGAAGACCCACCATATTCCAAAGATATATATGAGGAATTTTGCTGGCAAGGATTTGTAACTTGGATACTACAGATGGAGCAATATTTTGATCTATATGATGTTCAATCGCCACAAAAGGTACGTATTGCATCTTTATATTTAGAATCGAATTAGTTTGTATGGTATAGAGAGTTTTTTTCTCATAAACAACTTATCACCTGACCAATTTTCACAAAGGAAATGATAGAAAATTATGAGGATACAAAGAGAAATACCTTCTTTAACCAATTGATAAATCTCAAACAAAAGGGTTCAATGGCAGAGCACATTGAGGACTTCCAAAAATTAAATATAAGGGTAAATGATATTGTTGGAAATACTGAGAGAGGAGGTGAATAATCATTCCTTAGAAATTAGTACTTTTAAATCTTTTCAAAGCATTAGTTAATCTTCAATTACTATTAATGTTTATCCAATAACAATAGTAAATAATAAAACAAATAGGCACAAGAATTTTAGGTGGAAAACCCCCTCCGGGTCAAAAATCACCGAAAACCTTTTCTAATAAATTATTTTAATATTCAGCCCCAACTAAAATGAAAGTTACAACTTCTTAGAATTCTAGAAAAGCATTCTTCTCCAGCTCCCACTGTAAGGACGCCCCAACAACCTAGTTTCTTCAGTAGTCAACTGAATGGATGCCCCAACATACTATACCAACCTACCACCCTGAAGTGTTCATAGGCTCCAACCTATAGGTTACTTCATGCACCAACCTAGCACCTCCTTGCCACCCTATAGTGATTAGAAGTGAGACAAGAGTGTGAACTTCCGTACCAGTGACAATGATCCACCATACAATATGATTTACGATGATTTTCTTGTACTTGACTGAACACCCAATCACAATATGACCTGCAACCCAAACATGACATCATCCCAATAGTTACTCATATACCTCCCAACAATGCCTCTTTGACTCTAGGCAGATTGACTCTTTTACAATAACGACTCTTTCAATGATGACTCTTTTACAAATTTACAATATGATGACTCTTTTACAACATTGGTTTTTTTACAAGACCTCACACTTGACTCAACATTTCTTCTTGGATCACTTGCAGCTACTGAGTTATTGTTGAGCTTGCTTCAAGTAATGGTACTTTGGCATTGCATGTCCTTCGAGTATGTGTCTGAGTTGTTCTAAAGTGTCATCCTTCCTGCACATGCATTAACAAGAAAGAGCCAAACAAATACAAAATCATATACTTACATTGTCCTGCAAAAACATATGTTAGAGATGATACTCAAAATTCAAATGCAAACACTAATAATACATACCTTGTTATAGCAGACTTACCCTTGATTGTTGATGTGTGGTCCTTATTGCAGTGATCCTTGAATGCATATTTTTTCATGCCTTCTAGGAGCTCGATATTGAATCTATTGTATATATGTAATTTTGGATCTCCAAGGTATGAAATTTTATCTTATGGTAGCCCTTTGAGCCCTCTTTCCAATGCCACAGGTCTAATTGATATTGGATTCTTCACGAAAGTGTTATGCCCAATCTCTCATGATGACTCGATTATAGATCGGTTCCGTAGAGAGAACTTGTACGAAGTGGCACGTGTCACCGTTTCGACCTTCGACCCTGAAAATGATACCCAAAAAACTAAATCCTATCCTATTTCTATCAATATATACGAAATTTTCATCCAATGCGCAGATTGAAAGTTATGACGATTTTCCCGAGCTCACTTGTTTGACATGGAATTCGGGAACCTACAAAATCCCTACATTCCTCAGATCATATATCTGAAAATATAGCAAACCAAGCTTTGAAATTTGATCACGAGGTTCATCAAGATTTCAGATCAAACGGGTTTTATTTTCAACTTCTAATGCTTCATATAAAAAACTTTATAGCGAAAATTCCACGATGACCTATTTGAAGTAGTGAAATCCTAGAATCCAAGGCTCTAAACTTGCTTCAAAACAGACCTTCAAACTTGATCATAATTTTGTGCCATAACCAGACCTCAATGAAACCTTAAATTCTCTGCAATATATCCTCCATTAGAAGCTCATGTGGGCCAAAACATTACAGAGGTCTTCTCACAAGATAGTTCATTGAAATGTGCTTGCTAGAGGAGGATATGAGGGTCACTATTTATAGAAATGTCTTGAGTTGAGAGGGTCCTCAACAAGAAAATGTTGGAGGGATTTTAGGAGCATAAAAAATTAATTATTATCGACTATTCAGTGACCACAACCAATGATGAGTGCCATGCCACAACCCCATGGGGTTTTAGCCCACTAACTGGGGTTATGAACTTCAAACACGAATACCTTTCAAACTGTGAAGAACTACATGGTGTGTCATATATCAACAGAAACATATCGATGAGTAGAATCCATCTAGAATATTCTTGACTTAGAATAGGATGATTTGTCAAGTCAAAATTCCCATGCAAGATCGAGGTAGCCCCTGGTGCTGCTTGGGTTGACAGTAATGACAACCACTGATCAACAATCTCCCCCTTTGGCATTGATGGAAACAAAATTACTTCCCCCTATGATCATGACACCTCTTCCTACTACATTCTCTCCCCCTTTGTCATCAATGGCAAATGGTAAATCCCCCTCACAAACTGTCATCCTACGAACTTGTACACAATTCCACTACCCCTTTCTACTTAGTTAGATAAGAGAAACAATCTAATGAGAACTTGGGAGAATCCAAAGATTTTGGTGAAGATACTCAAATGATTCACGAGGTAATGGTTTGGTAAAGATGTTGGAAATTTTTTCCTTTGTGCCAACATATTCAATCTTGATATTCTTTTTTGCGACCTTCTCTGTAACGAAATGATATTTGATCAGAATGTGCTTTTTTTTTTAATGCATCACAGGGTTCTTGGAGATTCTGATGGCACTGGTGTTATCGCATAAGAAGGGAATAGGCTCATCAAACTTGACTTGAAGATCTTGAAATTTTTGGTTCATATAGAGAACTTGCTTACAATAGGTTCTTGTCATGATATATTCTGCTTTCAATGTGGATAACGAGATTGAAGACTACTTTTTACTTAAGCATGAAACAAGGCAACCACCTAGATACAATTTTGCTTCACTAGTACTCTTCCAATCATCAACACTTCATGCCCAATCTGCATTTGTATAAGCTTGGATAACTAAAGCATTTCCTTTGGGGTACCATAAACCATATTGTGTTGTTCCCTTAAGATATCAAAGAATTCTTTTGATGACAATAATATGAGATTTAGTTGGTCCTGCTTGGAATCCTGCTACTTGTCCAACTACCTACATTATGTCTGGACGAGAAGCTGTCACATATAGTAGACTGCAAATCATAGATCTGTACAACCTTTGGTCCACATCCTTTAATGAATCTTCTAAACTTAACTTGCAACCTATTACCATTGGGGTAAGGACACGCTTGCAATCTTCCATCTCGAATTTCTTGAGCATTTCCTTGATGTACAGGGCTTGATATATAAATATTCCTTTATCCTACTGAGATATTTGAAGCCCTAAAAAGTATGTCAGCTCACCAAGTAGAGACATTTCAAACTCACTTTGCATCTTTGTGGAATCTTTTTTCTTAATATGTCATCATTGCTTCCAAATATTATATCGTCCGTGTATGCCTCAATAATTTTTAGGTTAACTTGATCCATTTTCACGTAGAGATTGATGTTGGCGCTTCCTTTCTTGAATCCTTGTTGATGTAGATATCCATCAAGATGAGCATACCAAGTTCTAGGAGCTTTTTTGATACCATATAGTGTCTTCTTTAATCTGTTGACGTAGTCTTCCTTGTCAAAGAGAAGAAAACCTTTGGGTTGTTCAATGTAAAATTCTTCCTCCAATTCACCATTTAGAATGGCCAACTTAACATCCATTTGCTACACCTTGATTTTTCTTGAGCATGTATAAGCGACGAACATCCTGATAGATTCCATTCTGGAAATGGGAGCAAATATTTCTTCAAAATCAATTCCTTATACTTGTGCATATCCTTTGCAGACTAATCTTTCCTTATTCCGGGTAACCTATCCATCCTCATTCAATTTGTTTCTAAAGACCCATTTAGTTCCAATAACATTCTTATCCTTTGGTCATGGAACCAATTCCCAAGTGTTGTTCTTCACAATTTGATCTAATTCTTCATTCATAGCTACTACCCAGTGTTCATCTTCACTAGCTTCCTCAAAATTTCTAGGGTCAAAAGTTGCTAAAAGAGAAAGGTGGGCTTGTTGTGATGATTGAAGTTGTCGACTTCTTCTAGTTCCAATCCCTTCATTTATGTTGTCAATGATTTGATTTGACAAATGATTCTTTTGACACAATTCTTTTAAATCTCTTGGAGAAGTTTCTTGTACATCTTGCTGATCATTTCTTATTTCCTCTTGGTTGACTGTTGTTTCCTTATTTGATTGGTCTTGTTCTAGAGCTTCATCTTCATCCTTCACAGATTCTACCTCAGATCCCTTAGATTTTCTTTAAGGGAAAATCTCATCATTATCCTTTGGAACACAATCTTCATCAAAAGTAAAATTTATGCTTTCCACTATTTATTTTTGCCTTATACTGTAGCATCTATAAGCCTTCCTTTTGTGTGAATAACCAATGAAAATACCTTCATCAACATGGGAATCAAAATTGCCCAATTTTTTATCTTCTCTTTTGATGTAGAGTTTGCTTCCAAATATTTTGAAGTATTTGATGTTAGCCAGACTTCCTTTCCATAGTTCATACAAAGTCGTGTTACAATTGTTCCTTAGCAAGCCTCTATTTATAATGAATGAAGTTGTATTGGTTGCTTGAACCTAGAATTTATCATCTAATTTTGAGTCATTTAACATTGTTCTAGCCATTTCTTGTATGATTTTTTTTTTTTTTTCAGTAACTTTGTTTTTTTTTGGTGTTCTGGCTGTTGAGAATTTCCTTTTTATTCCATTTTCGTCACAGTACTTCTGAAATACCATGGAAGCAAATTCTCTTCCATTATTTGATCTTATACAGTTGGTCTTCAAATTAGTTTCATTTTTTATCAATTCCTTGTAGATGTTAAAACACTTGAATGCCTTTGACTTTTTCTTTAAGAAATTGGTGACTATCATTCTGGTGTAATCATCTATCATTAGCATAAATTATAATTCTCCATCTAAACCTTTTGTTCTCATAGGACCACAAAGATCAGCATGTATTAATTCCAATGGACGTGATGCAAAGTGTTCTTTTTTCATGAACTCAACTTTTGTATGTTTTCCATGCCTACAAGATTCACATATCATATTGGTAGGTTTTGAAATTTTCGGTAGATCTCATATAGCTTCCTTTTTTCTAATCCTCACCAAATTGTTGAAATTTATATGTCCCATGTTCATTTGTGCCATAACCAACTTTCATCTTCTTTCACCAAAAAACACCCTTTAGGTGCCTCATCCAAACTATATATATCAGTTGGAGCTCTTCTTGCTGTAGCCACAATTTTACCAAACTTGCCTTTCCCGATTTCACATTTCTTAGAGTTGAATAGCATCGTGTGTCCTTGATCACACATTTGTCCAACACTGAGCAGATTGTGATTAATATTTTCAACCAACAATGCATCCTTGCTTCCAAGTGTGACCATACCTGTTCCTATGAAATTTGAAGATTTGTCATTTCCAAAAGACATTGCTTCGTCCTTCTTTTCCTTCAAGGATATGAACTTATTTCTATCTCCAGTCATATGTGTTGAGCAACCACTGTCAACATACAAAACGTTTCTGTTGCTTTGAGCCTTGAGAGAAAGAGCACACTTTTCAGCCTTCTTTTTCCATACTTATTCATTCTAATTTTGTGAGAATTCCTTTGAATAACTTCCAAGTCTTCAATATTTAGCTAGGTGTCCAAAATTGTTACATTTGTAACATTCGACATCATCTCTCAAATGATCAAATCTATTGATATTCTGTTTAGTTCTGGAATATCTATTTCTGAAATATCTCCTGGAGCTATATTCATTCCAAACATATGTGTGGCATTCTACAACTCTATGTCCAAACCTTCCACTTGAATAACAATGACCATAAACTATAGTTTGATACCTAGGATGAAATCTTCTTCGAGGAATTGCCTTCCAAGGTTCTTCCCGCGAGTCTTGATCTCTTGATTTAGATAGGAGGTCTGCTTGCTTAGTAGATTTTACATATCCATCATCTTTTGTTGTCATAGAAGGAATTGAATCATTTTCAAATTTTTCTTTGTAAGGAAATAGCATGATCGTTGACTGCTAATGAGTTCTTCCAATGCCTTTGAGTTTCTGGCATAGTTTTGAAGAGTTTTTCCATTTTTTACTTCCTTTTGTAGAGAGACTATTTCATCCTCCAATGCTTCTCTTTCCTTGTTGCTTTCCTTTAATCATCTCCTGAGCGATTCTTGAATTTGTTTGTATTCTTCAACCTTGTTTTTAAGATTTAGGACATGTTCCATTTCTATCTTTAATTCGTCTTCAAGATTGTTGACATGCTTCTTCTTAGCCTTGTATCTCTTTGATAACCTTGATCACTTCATTTTGAAATTCAACCTTAGTCGTCTCTTCTTCGTCATCTCCTTCTTCGTCAAATGCCTCTTTCTTATTGTGCTTAGCCATAAACAAAACTCTCCCATTGATTTCTTCTTCACTATCATTGTCTTCATCGGATGAGGAACTATCTTCTTTGGAGAAAAAACTTTTCTTAAACCATTTCTTCTTGCCTTTATTGTTGAACTTCCTAGGGCCTTTATTTCCTTTCATAATAGCCTGATTTTTGTGAGGACACTAGGCTGCAAAATGCCCAACCTCACCACAATTAAAACATATCAATGGAAGTTTACCCTTGAATTTTCCTGTACTTGTTCTCATCTTTCGTGTGAAGTAGGAAAATTATTTATATAAAAAATATTCTTCATCTTTTTCCTTTTCTTCATCTTTACAACTGCAAGTTTTGTCTTTTTGGGTTTTCTTTTCCTTACCAATCTTCTTGGATGCAGAAAATGTTGTTTCTAAGTGAGATGTGCCATACTCTTCTTCAATTCTCATTTCATATGTCATAAGAATTCCATGCAATGCATCTATGTTGAGGTTGGTCAAATCCGATCTATCTTCCAAGACAGATACCTTTGGGTTGAATCTTCCTATCAAGGTTCTGAGGATCTTTCAGAAAACAATTTTCATGTCGACAGATTCTCCCAAACCTTCCAATGTATTTGTTGTTTCATCAACAAGCTAAAAGTATGCAGTAATATTTTCATCTTCCTTTTTTTTGAGTTGCTCAAATTTTGTCCTGTAAACTTAAATCTTTGCTTCTTTCACCTTTGAGTCACCTGCATACATATTTTCAAGCTTGCCCCATACCTCTTTAGTTGTTTTTCACCTCAATACCTTAAGATAAACATATTCGATAATCCCACTGATAATAAGATCTTTAGCCTTTGCATCATATAACATATTTTTCTTGTCTTGTTCATTCTGGGTTGGTGTGAAGCCTTTGTCAATGATTTCCCATACTTTGTATCCTTATGCCATAAAATGAACCTATATTCTTCCACTCCAAAGTGCATAGTTATTTCCATTGAACAAAGGAACTCTATTCTTAGTATACTCCATGATCTCCTTCCAGTTTTTAGATTGTTAATGAAGGAACCAAGCTCTGATACTAATTGTCAGAAATGTTGGGGGGAGGGTTAATCAGTATTCCTTAGAAATTAGCACTTTTAAATATCTTCAGAGCATTAGTTAATCTTCAATTATTATTAACGTTTATCCAATAATAACAATAAATAATAAAACACAATAGGCACAAGAATTTCACGTGGAAAATCCACTATGAGTGAAAAACCACCGAACTCTTTTCTAATAAATTCTTTTAATCTTCAGCTCCAATTGAAATGAAAGTTACAACTTCCTAGAATTCTAGAAAAAATTTCTTCTCCAGCTCCCACTGGAAGGACACGCCAATCCCTTGGTTTCTTTAGTAGTCAACTGAATCGATGCCCCAACATCATAGAAAAGCCTACCACCCTGAAGTGTTCATAGGTTCCAACCTAAAGGTGACTTCATGCACCATCATAGCACCTCCCTGCCACGCTATAGTGATAATAAGTGAGACAAGAGTGTGGACTCCCATACCAGGGACAATCATCCACGATACAATATGATTTACAATGATTTTCTTGTACTTGACTGAACACCCAATCACAATATGACCTGCAACCCAAACAGGACATCATCCCAATAATGACTCCCATACCTCCTAACAATGCCTCTTCGACTCTAGGCATATTGACTCTTTTACAATAACGACTCTTTCAATGATGACACTTTTACAAATTTACAATGATGACTCTTTCACAGCACTAGATTTTTTACAAGACCTAACACTTGACTCGACATTGCTTCTTGGATCACTTGAAGCTACTAAGGTATTGTTTTTCTTGCTTCTAGTAATGGTACTTTGGCATTGCATGTCCTTCTAGTATGTTTCCAAGTTGTTCTAAAGTGTCATCCTTCCTGCACATTCATTAACAAGCAAGACCCAAAAAAGTACAAAACAATATACTGACGTTGTCCTGCAAAAAAAAATGTCATAAATGATACTTAAAATTAAAATGAAAACACTAATCATACATACCTTGTTGTAGCAGACTTACCCATTTTTGTTGATGTGTGGTCCTTACTGCAGTGATCCTTGAATGCATATGTTTTCTTTCCTTCTAGGAGCTCATTATTGAATAAGTTGTATATATGTAATTCCAGATCTCCAAGATCTAAAATTTTGTCCTGTGGTAGCCCTATGAGTCCTCTTTTCAACTCCATAGGTCTGATTGTTATTGGATTCTTCAAGAAATAGTTATGCCCAATCTCCCACAATGACATGATTAGAGACTGGTTCAGTAGAGCGAAATTGTACAAAGTATCACATGTCACAATTTTGACCTTCAACCCTGAAAATGATATCCAAAAAACTAAAGTCTGTCCTATTTCTATCACTATTTATGAAATTTGAATCCAATGCTCAGAGAGAAGGTTATGACGATTTTTCTGAGGTCACTTGTTTGACATGGAATTAGGGAACTTGCGAAAACCCTAACTTCCTCAGATCATATATCCAAAAATATAGTGAACCAAGACCTAAAATTCAGTCACAAGGTTCATCAAGATTGTGGCTCAAATGGATTTTAATTTTAGCTTCTTAATATTCATAGAAAAAAATGTATAGTGAAAATCCCACGATGGCATGTTTGAAGCAGCGAAATCCTAGAATCCAAAGCTCTAAACTTGCTTCAAAATAGATCTTCAAACTTGATCATAATTTTGTGCCCTAACCAGACTTCAACGAAATCTTAAGCCCCCTACAATTGATCCTATGTTAGAAGCTCATGAGGGCCAAAAACTTAGAGAGGTCTTCTCACAACATAGTTCATTGAAAAGTGCTTGCTAGAGGAGTATATGAGTGTCATTATTTATAGAAATGTCTTGAGTTGAGAGGGTCCTCAACAAGTGAACATATGAGGTCTTTTAGGATCATAAAAAATTATTAATTATTGACTATTCAATGACCATAACCAATGATGAGTACCATGCTACAACCCCATGGGGTTTTAGCCCACTAGCTGTGGTTACTAACGTCAAAAACAAATAACTCTCAAACCGTGAAGAACTACGTGGCATGCCATACATCAACGAAAACATCTCAATCAATAGAATCCATATAGAATATCCTTGACTTATAATAGGATGTGTTTTCAAGTCAAAATTCTAATGCAAGATTGGGGTAGCCCCTGGTGCTACTTGGTTTGACATCAATGACAACCATTGATCAACAGATACTCCATAGAGCATAGGATTGAATTCTTCATAGGGAATTTAAAGGATAACTTCCAACATGAGTTTCACCTTTGGGAACCTAATTCATTGGGGAAGGCATTCAAGTTGGCAAGAAAAATTGAAAGCAAAATTATGGAAACAAGGAAGCCTACCACGCATAACTATAAAGATGGAAGTGTTGTTGCTCTTAGCCTTCCACAACCTACAAGGTTGACACCACAAAAATTGGAAGAAAAAGGTGCAAAAGGGCTTTGTTACAGTTGTGATAGAAAATACACTAAATGTCATAAGTGTACTGAGAATAAATTAATTTACATAGATGGGGAAGAAGATGAAGAAAAGGAACAAGAACATCAAAAGAAGAGGATATACACTAGGAACCAACCTTAGAGAAAAAAAAAAATGAATCTGACCATATCTTGTAATGCATTAACACAAACTACCACTCCTCAAATTCTCAAGATAGAAAGACATATCAAGAAGAAAAAGGTAATAATGTTGATTTATTCAAGTAGTACCCATAATTTTATTCATTGTAAGATAGCCAAGGAATTGAATTGCTTCCTATATCCAGCACCAGAGTGTCAAGTAATGGTTTCAAATCAAGGAACCATAAATTTCTCTGGAAAGTGCCATAATATCGAGCTATCCATGGGAAAATATGTCTTGAGTAGTCCAATATTTCCATTCCAATGGGTGGTGCTATTGTTGTACTAGGATTCCAATGGTTACAATCATTGGGGACAATAGCTTTCAATTTTCAAGAACTTTCTTGAAATGTTTTTGGGAAGGAAATGAATTTGAATTAAGGGGTATCACATGGAAACCAGGAAAGGTAATCATCTCTAATTGCATGACAAAGCTTCTAAAGAAAGAACAACAAGGCGTAATTGCACAATTATGTTCACAGTTCAAACATCGAAATCATCTATTTCTCCTTATCTCCAAAAAGTCTTGCACAATAATTCTAAGGTTCAAGCAGTGGAAGATCACATCGAGCATCAACAAAAAGTTCTCCAACTCTTAAAGGATAATCTCAATTTGGTACAGAATCAAATGAAACAACAAGAAGATCAACATTGTAACAAAAGAAGTTTTGATGTAGGTGACTTGGTATTTTTATGGATACAACCATACAAACAAATGTCCCACAAACAATCTAATAAGGATAATACATTATCACCAAACTACTATGTTCCTTATAAGGTGTTGCAAAAGATTGGCACTATGGCATACAAATTGGAGCTTCCTGCATCTTCCCAAGTGCACCTAGTTTTCCTGTTTTAGGCTTAAAGAAGGTTATAGGTGACAAGCTCCCATTTCAAGAAATATTGCCAGAACTTGAAGAGGAAGGAAAAATCATATTGGAACCTGAATTATTCACGGAAATAAGAACCTGACAGCTACGAAATCAATCAATTTCAGAGTATCTCATCAAGTGGAAGAAATTAGCCGTTGAAGATTTTACATGAGAGGATGAGAATTTTATATAGAAGCCTCTAGAACTACTCAAGAATTGAGGAAAACACGTTTTTGAAGGAGAGGGGCATGTTAGTTCCCTATACTACTAATGTAACCCCTTATTGTTATTAGTGCAACTCTCTTATTGTATTGTTGTGCCCATGTAGTCCCCATATTGTTATTATTGTGCCCCATAGAAGCCCACTATTGTTATTGTTGTGCCCTTATAATAGTATTTTTATGTAGGCACTGATCATATTGTGACCCCTTAGACTCCTATATATAGAAAGTAGGTCTTGTCATTTGTATCATCCAAGAATTGGTCATTTGTGTATTAATGTAAAGGAAGTTTCCCCCTCGAAGAGGTTAATTTTGAAGTTGTTGACCTATCTCTTCTTCTATTTTGTGAGTTGGTTGCATAAAACAAAATTTCCATGTGTGTGTGTTTCTATTGATATTTCCACCTTTCATTTTGTTCTATATAAATCCAAATCAATGACGAAGTATAAAACTTAACTTAGAGATTGACATAGTGAATCTAATCTTTTTCTAGTCTACAAATTATACACCTTGTCCCATTATTCATAATTTATAACATCTCACCTTATATGGTTCTGCAAATCTTATTGAGCATAAAAAACATCAAGTAGAGACATGGGTATCTACAAAGAACAAATTATAGAGGATATCTTAATCATATGGAATTCCAATCATATGTTTGATATTCACAACCTATACTTGCAAGGTCATATATGATACACAAGGTGATTTTTGGATAGTCCATGTCTTTCTAGGGCTATGATTATGCTCAAGTATATCCTTTCTTTTCAAATACTTTTAAATCATTTTTATAATTAGTCATTGTGTTATTTTAGAATTTATGCACAATGTCTATTTTTCTTACTTTTGTGGTTCAAGACTAGTGGCAAATATATAACTCGCTAGTCCATGTTGTGGCAAGATAATTTGTTTAAGGTATTCTATAAATTTATGTAAGTGTGTGTATGAACATAGGTCATTTTTGTAGCAATGGCATCAGTTCCATCAAATGAATAAATCCTTTAATGAATCAATCGACGTAAGACCCCTCCTCATAGCATGATGGAAATAGATTGGTTAAAACTATTGAACCTTACTTATGGAGTATATGTCAAATGGGGATATATATAATATTAAATACAACCTATATGGATTGGAAATTCCTCTAGATCACAAACCATAAAGCATAACCAAAGCTCTAAAATCTATGATCTCCCAAATTGGAAAGATCTTAAAGTGTCACATTTATTGGATACAATGCACATGTTCAAGGGTGTGGCATGTTCTTTTTCAAATCATATTACTTCAAATGATAAAGATGTAAATGCATGTAGAAGGCATTTGGTTGTGTCAAAGATAAAGGAAAATTTATGAGAAAAAGAAATAAAGAATGTAAATGGTTAAAAAAATATCCTACTGCACCATGATATTATCTAAGAATAACATAGATCTTGTGAAGAAGGTGATTCATTCAATTAGAACACTAACACTATATGATTCTACATTGAGAAAATAATTCATTGTTAATAGTTGATTGACAAGTCTAAAGACACATGATCACCGTAATTATTCTAGAATCCTTAATATACCCCGATGGTTATACTATTATTACCATTTCCTAATCAATTTTGAGGCTGCATATGTTCCACATATTTATGAAATGTGTGTGTGTGTGTGTACAAGTCTCACATATGGTATAATATTTGTTTTATGCTATTGAATAATTATCTCCAATTGTAATAGGCCATCGATTTATTTTCAATTATTATATACATCAAAATATCAAGTACTGTCACTTTTATGGAATATTGAAATGGTAACTAGGGCCATCTTGACTTGATATCGATCACATCCAAAGAGATACTTGTCATGATCATCCCTAGATGGGACAATATAAGTAGAAATTGTTTGTTTGTTTTTAGAAGAATTGCTTACTAGTTTTATGGATACTTAGGTCCACCTTTTGGTACATTTGGCCAAAAACATTCAATTAGCTAGTGTGGTGTGTTGTAGATGGATGTTCTTTCGGTAATTCCCACTTCATGATCCTATTATATTATTTTAGGTTATTGACCTACCTATTGAGTGATTGACTTCTATGATTGATTCTTATAAATATTTTTAGTATACGTAAGAGGTATGTGTATGCTAGCTACATACCCACACCTTACACGGATACATTAGTATTCTATGATTAGCCTTAAGCTCGATTAATCATTAATATTGGATTAGTCTTTAGCTTGAATGGTAGTTAAGCTTGAGTAGTGGTTAATTAAATTATTAAACCTTAATCTTGATAAAATAAATAATAAATGATTAATAAGTATTACCATTAATTTAATATTGGATTAATTAGAATTCTCATGAATCTTGATGGACTTGACTAACCTTTAAGTAAGTATTATTACTATTATTATTATTATTATTGTTTATTTATGACCTGACAAGTTTGATTTCCTAGAATTAATATATGGATAAGGGAATAGGTGGGGCACGACATGGGCCATTATGGTCTATTGGTGGCTTGAGAGGATGAGGGGGATGATAAGTGCGAGGGTATTATTTGGTTGAGGCATTCTTTTGGTGGGGAGGATTTTTTTTGGTTTTGGAACTTGGGTGTTGGGGAGGTTTTTGGCTATCACAAAGAGTGATGGATTTTGGTGTTGGACACTAGAAGGGTTTTGAAATGGGGAAATAAAATACATTATGGAAATGGTTTGCACTTAGGCTCAAAGGGCTAGGGAACCTATGGACGTTCCTCAGGATAGGAAGCCAGATAGACATTCCTTATTGGAAGGGTGGCACATTCAATTGGGTAGTATTAGAAGGAGCACCACCACCAAGCCACCATAACTAGGTATTCTTCTTGTTGTTTTAATTATGTAAAATGGTTGTAAATGAATTTTTTAAATATGTTTTTTATATGTTCTCAAATATATGGAATTGTTAAAAATACTAATTTTTGATATGTTGTGAAATTGTGAAAAATGTTGACACCTAATCATTGGGATTAGGTGAATCCATGTAGAATTTTGTAATTAGAAAATAAGGAGAATTGGAATATGAAGAGACATTGGGAGATGAAGCCCAATAGTCTCTCCTTCCATGTATATATCTATGATCAACCTTAATGCAAAAAAACAATTCATTTGAGGAGTTATCTCCTAGCCTGACATGGTATCAGAGCACAGGTCCCAACCTCTATTTTTGGCTCCCTTCCTACCCTTGTAACTTCCTCTCTACATTTTTTTTGCCTATATTTTGCATATTGACACCTCTGGTCTACCATAAAAATCTCTCTACTTACCTCTCTCTTTGATTTCTCCACCACTCTGTTATTCTTGTAGCACAAGGAGAAGATTCATCTTTGTCCTGGCATGGTGTGGCTAGTAAAGTGAAGACCAAGTGGTGAGATGGTGCATCTGTTGGGACCGTTGTGACTGTAACCTTGACACTGCTGTGACTGTGGCATGAATGGTATGTTATATATGTCGTTGACTGTGTTGCATTATATTTCGTTGAAGAAAAATGGTATTGATATGGTTGTTGGAGGTTGCGTTGAATGGTATTGAATGTTATTACTGTATTGGCATGACTGTATATTGGATTACACTCTGAAACATAGCAGGAAGTGTGTTCTCTTCTGCATATACTCTTGGTCTCATACACTTCACCTTGCAATTACCAAAATGATGCTCTTGTTCCTTTGTTATAAAATGTTATGGATTACATCATCTCCTCTCATCAGTGTTGTGACAGCACTCCTAATTAATAACTCATCTATACCTCCTATCAACTCCCAAAGTTGCGTGACTCTGTGAATGGAATGACTCTATGCATCACACCACGCTACCATAATCTTATTACAATCCATCCATGAGTGTGTTGGCATAGACTCCTAACATAGCTCTCCGTTGAGGCATCAAACTGCCTCCTCTCATCCCGTTTTATCATACCACCATACTGCCATCACTACATACACATTGAACGTTATCATATGGTTAACACTCAACCTGACTCTCCCTACCACCCATACCTCCCATATGGTGTTACATTGAACGTTGGTCCGACCTGACAGTTATAATATATCACATTATATCACCTCCCCCACAATTAATACCTCCTTTGATTATATAACTTTTCCTCCCCATATAATGCCTCCCCGTACAATACCTCCCCATATAATGCCTCCCCGTACAATACTTCCCCATATACCCCCTCCCCCATATACCACCTCCCCCATACAACACTTCCCCCATATAACCCTTCCCCAAATAATACCTCTACATTATATATATATATATATATATATATATATATCAGAATTGTATTTTTTAACATAATTACCACCAAAAGTGCATTTTTTTTCCAACAGAAGTACATTTTTTACACAATACACATATTTTTAAATTCATTCACTGATATCAATTGTTGGAGTAGTTCTCTCTGGAAAAGAGGAATGGTCAAGGAAGATAAAACACAATCTCATTTTGAATGAGTTGTGGAGAAGAGTTTGTGAAGGAGAAGGAGATAATGAACCTACAAAGCCCACTTTAGATAAGGAGATTTCCATTTGGGAAAATAAGAATAGCATGGCCTGTGACTTGATTGCATCATTTGTAAATGAAGAGGTGAGTCACCATATTTCACCATTTTCAAATGCTTTTGAAGCCTTACAGAAGTTGAAGGAATTCTATGAATCACACTCTGAACTTGAATTTGTCCAATTGACGATTAAATTGTTCAATCTTGAATTGAAAAATGATGACTCTCTTTCTTTAGCATTAGCAGTAAGATACATTATCCATGATATAAAAACCACTCATGTTCAAATAGACACTCCTCTCATAGCTTATGTCAAGGCACTATATCCCACTTATTCAAATTATCTTGAGGCGTTGCAAGCAAGTGGAAACCTCAAGGATATTACCTTTGACTCCCTTAAGAAGAATTTTACTGAGAGAGAGAAGGATTTTGGGAAGAAGACAACTCTTCAGTATTCTAAAGAAGTTGTGTGTATTTCACATAGAGAGAAGAATCATGGACAAGATTCTTCTAGAGGAAGAGGAGGACGAAGAGGAAGAAGAAGAAGGAATTTTAGAGGCAGGGGGGGTTGACAGTTCCAAAGAGAAAAGTCTCATCTTCACTGCCTACATTGCAATAGAGATGGACGTTATGCATCCACATGTAAGGTTCCTTAGGACAAAATTGAGCAGGGAAGAAATGAAGGAAAAGGTAAAACCAATGAAAAAGGGAATGGTAAAGCACACGAATCCGCTCTCTATGTTGTGGCACATTGTAATAATGGATTAACTAAAGACTTTTTTAATGCTTCACTTGCTTCTTTGAAATATGATTGATTGCTTGATTCAAGAGCAACTTGCCACATGAAATTTAGGAGAGATTGTTTTGAAGAATTTACTAACAATGTTGATGGAGCAATATACTTTGCATACAAGTCAAAACTCAACCCATTAGGGCTTGGCACCATCAGGATGAAACTACCTGGTCTTCTATACTTTATTCCACATGATGTTTTATATCTCCCAGAGTTGAGGATAAACTTTTTGTCTTTGGTTGATATCTGCCAATAAGGAAACTCCATGCATATATTTGATGGAAAGGTTGAGGTCAGAAAAGAATAAGATCACTCACTTTTCATGATGGGTTAAGAAAGAATTTTGAAGTTGCAAGGTACCTCTGCTCATGCACGCAACTTCTCATACAGTAATCACTATGATGAAGGTACATTTCCATTAAGTCTTTTATGGCATGCTAGATTTGGACACTTGAATTATGAAAACCTTCGTATGTTGAAGAAAAGTGGTGTTACTAGTTTGCCTACAATTCCTAGCAAACTTAAACAATGTGATGCGTGTATCTTAGGAAAGCACAACAAATAGACTTTTCATCATTCACATTCCAGATCACATAGAAAACTTGAACTTATTCATTCATATTTATGTGGCCCAATGCATGTTCCTTCTACAAATGGAAATAAACATATGACGACATTTATTGATGACTACACTATAATGTGTTGGGTTTATTTATTGAAAAACAAATCTAATGCTTTTCAAACATTTAAGAACTTTCATGCATGGATTGAAAATGATGCACATTCTCATATTGGCTCTATTCACATCAATAATGGAAAATAATACACTCCAAATGAATTTCAAAACTATCTTCTCTGGCTTAGGATCAAACATCAAACAATTGTGCCTTATAAGCCCCAACAAAACGGAGTAGTTGAAATAATGAATAGGACAATCTTAAATATGGTATGTTCCACGATGTTTTTCAAGAATATAAAATTGATGTTTTGGGTTGATTTAGTTCTATGTGTTGTATATATAAATAATAGGTGTCCATCTAATGCTATTAGAAACAAGACTCCTTATGAAATGTGGTATGGCCACATTCCTTTGGTAAATCATCTCAGGGTCTTTGGTTCCACCTGTTATGCCTTGATACCTAAGGAACAAAGAAAGAACCTTGGTACAAGGAGTTGTAAGTGTATCTTCTTGGGGTATTCAAATACCTCCAAAGCATACTATCTCTATGATGAAGGTAATAAGAAGTTTGTAGTATCTAGAGATGTGATATTTCTTGAATCTTCCAAGGCTGACAATTTTGTTGAGTGACGTCTTGATCGCTTGGATAGAATCAAACATGCAAATTATCTTCAAGAATTTGATAATAAAATTCCACATATTGAAGGGATGATTCTTATACTGGATCAATCTGTGGAATCTTCTTCTGAGATAGTTTCTCCCCTGCACGAAGCTCTAGCCACTGATCTAGATAACAATTTGAGCGATGTGATTGAAAAAAATGGGAGACTAAATCTTGACTTAGCCCCAATTCAGTCAATTGAGTAGCCTGGGCCATCTCAAAAAGGTCCTACAAAATACTTGACAAAGACACTTGAAATCTTTCATCTTGATGAGGTTGGAAAGACAGGAACAAGGAGCTCTACTAGACAAAATGGAGATGATGTAGACGATTTTGACTCACCTGTTGATATGGATGTTTATTATGATTTTGAATTGAATTTGTCTACAGATTTTGAACCAACTTCCTTCAAAGAAGCCGCTTCTCATGATGACTAGAAAGAAGTGATGAAAAACGAGTATGATTCCTTGATAACGAATGGCACTGGGAAGCTGGTTGATCCTCCATTGGGAACCAAACCAATAGGTTTCAAGTGAGTCTACAAGAACAATTATAAAGCTGATGGCTCACTTGACAAGGAAAAAACATCTTTGCAGGAAATAGTGCAGTTTTGCTGGGATAACGTAGGGAATAATTGAGATAACTGATTTTGTCATTCGAGCTTGTAGTTTGATCACCTGGGCTTTACTACGATTTCCTTTTGGAAATCCTAGGTGCACCCCTCTCACATTATTGTATTATTGCTCCAGATTCATAATAAAATGGCTCATCTGCTTCTCAATTTCAGTCTATTTATGGGTGTTCTCTAAAGTTTGAAATTTTTTGTTGCTAAATTTGCTATTTGTTTTGCATATCATTGGTTTTACTAGTTTGGAACATTACAGTGGTATGAGAGCCATATCTTGGATTGGTCGTGGGATACTTTTCCTATGAGTGAGCAGGAAATGCAACATATCACCTACAGGAGACATAAGTACTGGAGTTGGGAGAGGGAGTTAGAGATTACATCGGAAACTGAGGAGCGTGGGAAGGTTGTGCTAGCAGAGGGCATGGTGGAACCTAGGAGTAAGGAGGAGATGAGCTTTGATAGCCTCTTGAAGGCCTTTAGTAATTTAGCGAAGAGGAAGGAGGAGATGTTGGATGAGATCAAACAACATAATCAGGACTGAAGCATCCACTGAGATTTCCTATTTGGGTAGGCTTCTGGGGAATCCAAATAGTATGAACACCCTTCACCAGCTACTCACCCACCAACCTGAGGTGGGACAACTAGGACCACATTTCCTTCTTTCCTATTGTCATCACCTAGTGAGGAGGGTGGACCAGATGACCATATACCCATCGGGGAGTATTTCACGGAATGACAATCCATGGGGAATGATTTCCAAGCAGCCCTATCTTTTATAGACTATTGTCAGCTCAAGAAAAATGAGAAGGGCAAGAATTATGGAGGTCAAGGCACGTAGAGCTCTAAATTGTAACATACTATTGGGAGGATGTACTTCCCCACATATGATGTCACTACCAAGTGCACATCTTGAGCTTGGGTGGAGAAGTTGGATACTTATTTCTAGCTCAATAGGATGATAGAGGTGGACACCATTAAAATTTCTACCCTACACTTGGAAGGGGAGGCACACGACTAGTGGTTTCATGACTTGTCCACTACGAGACATGCCAACGTGAATTCCTATGAGGATTTCACAAGGAGAGTGGTGGAGAATTTTGATCAGAGGGATATGGAGGCTTACATCAAGGAGTTGACCCAAATCCGATAGACAGGTCATCCAGAGAAGTATATATCAGAGTTTCTGAGAGTTTCAGTCATGGTGCCTATTATGCAACTAGCTTACAAAATATAAGAAAAGATGGATCAACAACTTCAAAATCAGCCTCTTTGAGGGGAAAACCTCCTTTACATTACAAAAATGAACAGTTCTTGGATGATACAAATGACAAGACCTCCTTTCTATATATAGGAGTATAAGGGGTCACAATATAATCAGAGTCGACATAACAATAATAATGTAAGTGCAAAACAATAACAATAGTGGGCTTCTATGGGGCACAATAATAGCAATATGGGGACAACATGGGCGCAACAATAATAGTAAGGGGCTATAATGACAATAATAATAAGGGAATACACTAGTATTATAGGGAGCTAACATGCCCCTCTCCTTCATAAAAGTGTTTTCCTTAACACTTGAGTAGTTCTGGATGCTTCTATATAAAATTATCATCCTCCCATGTGGAATCTTTAGTGGGTAAGTTCTTCCACATGATGAGATACTCTGAAATTGATCGATTTCGTAGCTGTTGAGTTCTTGTTTCTATGACTCCTTCAGGTTCCAATATGATTTTTGCTTCCTTGTCAAGTTCTGGAAATATTGTTTGAACTGGTAGCTTGTCACCTATAACCTTATTTAAGCATGAAACATGGAAAACTGGGTGGACTCAGGAAGCTGTAGGAAGCTCCAATTTATATGCCATAGTACCAATCTTTTTCAATACCATGTACAGAAAATAATACTTTGGTGATAATTTATTATCCTTCTTAGCTTGATTGAGGGACATTTGTTTGTATGGTTGTAGCCATAGAAATACCCAGTCACCTACATCAAAACTTCTTTCACTGCAATATTGATCTACCTATTGTTTCATTCTATTTCGTGCTAAAGTGAGAATATCATTTAAGAGTTGTAGAACTTGTTGTTGATGCTCGATGTGATATTCCACTACTTGAAATTTAGAATTTTCTCTTAAATATGATGTGATGGGCAGTGAACGATATCCATAAAGTGTCATAAATGGGCTCATTTTTGCTGCAGTATGAAAGGAAGTGTTATACCACCATTCAGCCAGAGGCAACCATTTGACCCATTGTGTCCGTTTATAAGATACAAAACAACGAAGATATCCTTCCAAATAGTGTTCACTATCTCAGTTTTACCATCAGATTAAGGATGATAAGATGAGCTATAAGCTAACTAAGTACCCAAACAAGAAAATAATTATGTCCAAATATTTCCAGTGAAAATGGAATCTCTTTTGCTTACAATATTCTTTGGGTTTCCATGTAGCTTTTGAATTTCTTCCATAAATGCAGTAGCAACTATAATGGATTTAAAGGAATGAGATAATGCACAAAAGTTTGCATACTTGGTAAGTCTATTAACTACCACCATGATGACACTCTTTCCTTCAAAATTGGGTATACATGTTACAAAATACATTGAAACCTCCTCCCAATGTTGACTTGGAATGGATAAAGGTTGTAATAGGCTTCGGGTCTTAATTGTTTCAACTTTATTTTTTTGGAAAACCAAACATTCCGCCACAAAATTTTGAATATCAAATTTAAGGCCATCCCAAAAAAATTCCTTCTTAACCCTGTGGTAAGTTTTTAAAAACCCTGAGTGCCCTCCTAAGGGAGAGGTGCAATTCCATAAGAATCTTTTGTTTGAGTTGGGAATTCTTACAGAGGTATAAGTGATCTTTGTACCATAACAAATCATTTTTCCAACTAAATGTATCAGATGTGCTAGGATATTGTTGTAACTTTTGAATGAGTGCCCACACTTCTTCGTCATTCTTCCATTCATCCCTTGCTTCATTTATCCAATCTGGTTGGATAATAGAAATGGTGCAAAGCAATGCTTCCACATCCTCATCCTTTCTTGAGAGTGAATCTACAAAAACATTTTGCTTTGCTTTTTTGTAGATGATTTCAAATTCAAAACCCAACATCTTTGTGACACATTTTTTCTGCTCTTTAGAAGATAATATTTGTTCTAAAAGGTATTTAAGACTATCATGATTGTTTTTTACCTTGAAGTGTCTTCCCATTAAGTAAGGTCGCCATTTATTAAGTGCATGTAGTATTTCCAACATTTCCTTCTCATAAATAGCTTTGTGTAAATACTTTCCTTTTATTGGATGACTTTCGAAAGCAATGTGTCTTTCTTCTTGCATTAAAACAACACAAATTCCATTTCTTGAGGCATCACATTCCACAATAAAGGTTTTTGTGAAGTCTAGCATAACTAAGAATGGTGCTTGGCACATTGCCTCTTTAAGATGTTCAAAGGCCTTCGTTGCTTCAGAAGTCCAAGAAAATGCATCTTTCTTCAATAATGTTGTTAAAGCTGTTACTATTCTCCCATAAACTTGCGATAATACCCTGTCAACCCAAGAAATCCTCACAGATGCTTTATGGATGTGGGGACTTTCCATTCCTTAATGGCTTTAATTTTTCTACGGTCTACCTTAATACCTTCATGAGATACAATATGACCTAGATATTCCACCTCTTATACTCCAAAACAACATTTATAGGTTTTTGTATATAATTGTTTCTCCTCCAATAGTTTGAGCACCCTATCAACATGTTGAACATGATCCTTCCAAGACTTGTTGTAGATTAGTATATCATCAAAAAATACTAACACAGATTTTCTAAGGAAGGGTCTGAAAATGGAATTCATCAAACTTTGAAATGTAGGAGGCACATTAGTAAGGCCAAAAGGCATGACCAAAAATTCATAATGACCCTCATGAGTTCTAAATGTTGCTTTCGAAATGTCTTCAGTCTTCATTTGATTTGATGATATCTTGAACGAAGATCCAACTTGGTGAAGTAAATTGATCCATGCAATTCATCCAATAATTCATCAGTGACAGGAATGGGAAATTTATATTTAATAATGAGCTTGTTGAGCTCCCTATAATCCGGACACCTGTGCCATGGTCCATCCTTCTTGTGCACCAATACTACTAGAGTAGAGAAAGAACTTTGACTAGGTTGAATTATACCAGCCTCTAGCATTTCTGCAACCATATGTTCAATTTCATTCTTTTGGGCATAGGGATATCTGTAAGGCCTAATGTTTAGAGGAACACTTCTTGCAATCAAATGAATAGATGTTAGGAGGGTGTACATGTTCATAGAGGGGTTTCTCAAACCACTGCATGGATTGGTGAAGTCACGCATGCCTTCTACTCTACAGGAGGTCATGACATGTGTTAGAGACCTGCAAGGGGCCATCCCCAAGACCTGAGCATCTATTCCATCATGTACTCCCTGCCCTCAGAAGGGAAGTGATAATAGACCACCACCACAAATATAAACCCAAGTATGTGGGAAGCTATATGAGGAGACTTGGAGAGACCTCAGGAGGAGGAAAATGTGTTTTACTTGTCGGGATCGATGGGCACCACATTATTGGTGCACAGCGGGCAAGGCCCATTATGTCGAGGTATTTTCAGATAGTGATTAGGAGGATGACCTGGAGATGGATTATGGTGCGGGGGACAGTGAGGGTTCGACAGAGAGGGGACCACCATCACCACCACCACATGGGAGAGCATCTTTTACACCATCTGGGGGAGTCCTTGCTTCTTTGTGTGGGGTACACAAATTTCCCACCCTGAGGATTAGAGGCACCATGCAGGGGAAGCGTGTCTCGATCCCAGTAGACAATGGGGCCACCCACAATTTCATTGATGCTTAGATGGTCTAGAGGAGGGGCATCACCATAACAGAGTTTGAGGGGTTTTCCATTATGGTTTCGGGGGATAGGACTATGCACTGCACTTGTTCCCACTTTGATAGTGACCATGAGGAACTACTCGATGATGGACCATTTCTTCATAATGGGCGTGCCAGACATTAACGTAGTGATGGGTGTTTAATGGATATACTTCCTTGGTCGAGTCACCACCAATTGGAGGAAGCTAGAGATGGAGTTCACTAGGTTGGATGGAAAGCTGGTAGTCCTTAGGGGAATGCACTTGTATTAGATGGAGGCAAATTTGAGGCACAAAGACATAGTGTGGGCCATGGCACTGAGGATTTCAAAGGCTAGGGTATAAGCCCAACCACCACACACAGACATACATGTTATCTTAGACAGATACTTGGTGGTATTTGAGGACATCTGACCAGTGCAACCACGAAATGGGAATTAGGGCACATCATTGAGTTAGAGCCTAGTGTGAAGGCAGTTATCACCACCCCTTACAAGAACCCCAAGGACTATCAAGATGAGATTGACCAGGCCATCAATGAGTTGTTGGAGTTGGGCCACATTAGGCTGAGTTTCAACCCCTTTTCTTCTTCAGTGGTGTTGGTGAAGAGAAGGACAAAACCTTGCACATGTGCATTGATTACAGGGTGCTCAACAAGAAGAATTTGAAGAACCGATACCCCATCTCATGCATTAATGAGTTGGTGGATGAGATTAGAGGAGCTAAGTACTTCTCTAAGATAGATTTACGCTCGGGGTACCATCAGATCAGGGTGAGGGATCAAGACATCCCTAAGATAGCCTTTAGATGCCACTATGGGAATTTCGAGTTGTTGTTCATGCCCTTTGGGTTGACCAACGCACTTGGCACCTTCCAGTTGTTTATGAACCATGTGTTTCAGGGGCAATTGAGGAGTTTTGTATTGGTTTTCTTCGACGACATATTGATCTACAACAGATTCTGGGAGGAGCACCTGCAATACCTAGAGGCAGTGTAGTGTATTTGGAGGAACAACAGTTTTATGCCAAATTATCCATGTGTGAGTTTGGGCTAACAAGGATGCTCTACTTGAGGCACATCATTGGCATAGACGGGGTGAAGGTGCACATGGAGAAGATACAAGCCATTCGGGATTGGACGATGCCTAGAGATGTGACAATGTTGAGGGGGTTTTTGGGAATTTTCACCTATTACCAGAAGTTCGTCAAGGGATTCTCATAGTTGGTGGCACCCCTCACAGATTTGACCAAGAAGGGGGCTTTTGCATGGATAGATGGAGCCCAGTCAAGTTTTGATCACCTCAAGGAGGTGATGAGTATTTTTTGGGTGCTGACACTCTCGGATCTCAGTCAACCCACAGTGGAGTGTGATGCATGAGGAGAGGGGATTGGGGCAGTTTTGTCCCAGGATGGACATCCCATTACTTTCAACAGCCGAAAACTCCTACCACATGAGAGGTCGTATTCTATATACGATAAAGAGATGTTGGTCATCATGCATGTGTTGGCCAAATTTCGATAGTATTTAGTGGGTAACCAATTTCTGGTGAAGACAGATGACAATAGTCTTCGCCACTTCATGGGGAAGTAGGGCCTCAATGAAAGACAACAAAAATGGGTCAGTAAGGTACAAGCCTATGATTTTGATATTGAGTATGTGTGGGGAAAACACAATGTGGTGGCCGATGCATTATCCAAGAGACCCCCAGGCCTCTCACTCATGAGAATTTTCCATGACTAGAAGGCACAATTATTGGTAGAGTACTCCAAAGATCGGGGGGCATGCGAAATCTTGGAGGGGACACATGCATATGAGCACTACCGAGTGATGGTCTAGATCATATATTACAAGGGGTGCATATTTTTGTTACCAGGCTCACAGTTGGGGGAGAGGGTACTCCATGCAACACATGATTCCCCATTATCAGGGCATCAGGGGTTCAGGAAGGTGTACATGGTATTCAAAGAGCGCTTCACTTGGAAGGGCCTCAAGGGGGATGTGTTGAGGTATGTACATGAGTCTGAGGTATGCCAGAGGAATAAGGGGGAGTTGACCCATCCAACTAAGTTGTAGCAGCCTCTTCCCATTCCTGAGGGGAAATGGGAGAGTATCTCCATGGATTTCATCACGGGGCTTTGAATGGTGCAAGGAAAGGATTGTATTTATGTGGTGGTTGATTGGCTGACCAAATATGCCCATTTCTTGACCATTCTGACCCAATATTCAGGCTAACAGGTGGTCAAGTTGTTCTTTAGGGAGGTATTTTGTTTGCACGAACTCCCTAAGACCATAGTCAGTGATAGAGACAGTCGATTCATGGGGGGGTTTTGGCAGGAGCTCTTCAGATTAGTGGGTACTGAGCTCACCTTGAGTACGAGTTACCACCCACAAATAGACAGTCAAACAAAGCGGGTTGATAAATGGTTGGAGGGCTATCTCAGGGACTATGTAACTTGGCAGTAGAGGGCATGGATTCGATCATGGTTGTACTAGGGTGATTATTGCTACAAAACCACTCATCACATGTCCATCGTATGTTACCCTTCTGTGCTTTGTATGGTTTTGATGTCTTATCTTTCGCTGATATTGTTTTTGGAGAAAACAGGGCTCCAAAGGCCAAATGTTGGATCTTAGAGCGACAAGACATTCTCAAGGCTCTCAAGGACAACTTATTGACATCGTGAAATCAACAAAATATGTACGCTGATAGGCACAGGGTTGAGAGGCATTTTGAGGAGGGAGACTTGGTGTTCCTACGACTACAACCATATAGATAGTATACCTTAAAGAAAAAAGGAGACGAGAAGCTACAACCACGTTTCTATGGGCCATATAGAGTGGTTAGGAGAATTGGAGAGGTGGCCTACGAGATGGAGCTTCCCCCGAGGAGCAAGATTCACAACATCTTCCATGTTTCGTGCCTCAAGAAGGTGTTGGGCCAATAAGTGACGATCGTTGAGTTGCCCCCGCTTAATGATGAGGGGCATTCATTTTTAGAAGCAAATATTGTTTTGGAGACTCAGGAAAGGAAGCTAATGAACAAAACCATGAAAGAGTTTTTGGTGCATTGGAAGAGCTTGCCGAATGAGGATTCCGCCTAGGAGGGTGAGCACATATTGGAGCATCTAGCGGTGAAGTTGCTTGGGGACAAGCAACATTTGGGAGGGAAGGATTTTAATGTCCCTTCCTAAATTATTTTGTTACAGGTTTAATTTCCAACAATTTTGGATAGTTTTGGAGGCTATGGAACCCACTCAATTTTGATATAGGGACTTAGAGAAGAAAATAAGGTTGTATTATTTTGTTAGTGGAGTGTGGGAGCCACCCACATGAGAAAAACACACTTGGCCAAGTGAAGAGTTCGAATAGCCTTGGAGGGAAGTCGAATGGAAAGGTGGAGGGGCCCATGTGGGAAGGAAGACCCACAAAATTATAAATAGGAGGAGCTCATCCGAACAAAGGATCCCTTTTCCAATTGAATTCATTTTAGTTGCTCAAGTTTCTTAGCTAGGTCACTTCATGTTTAGCAACGAGTTTTCTATGTGGAGAATACACCCTTTCTTCGAGGGACTTCGAGTGCTACCCTATAGAGGTTTTGTCTCATCATTCTGGAGGAGAGCTGGGGGAGATTTTAGCACTTACATTTGGGCATTCACTCAGACATAGAGTGTTCCAGAAAGATCTAGGAGGAGTACATGTGGGGGTGATTTCGGGAGTCTTCTAGGAAGCAATTGCCAGTAGAATTTTGGTGAGGAAGGTTCGGGGATATAGCAAAATTTAGGTGGAGTTTTGGAGCAGGAGGAGGAAGCTACAATTTAGTGCGATTGTGTAGCTTCGGGGCCAATGCAGAAGCCTCTCACTGGGCACACATGGGAGTTGGAGGATTTTTTTGTGAGGCTAGTACTTGCTGGGGGAGATAAAGGAAGCCTTTGGGGGAGTGTTTGCAGCAATTTTGGAGTGATTGGGGATGGATTTCATTGGTGTGCAGGCAAGCCCTACTTCCTAGCAGTTTGTGGAGAATGCGGTGCTTTGGGGGCCTGAATTTCGGGGGTCAAAACCAGGACAAACCCTTCCTTGGTTTTAGTGGGTTTTACTTGAGGAACTTGGGATTAATTTGGCAGAATTTTCTGTGCTCTAGAGATGGCGTTTTCGGCAACATCTTCACAGGAGATAGTGTAATTTTAATGGGGCGGCACAGGGCATCATCGAGATAGTTGATTTGGTCATCCGAGATTTTAGTTTGACCACCTGGGCTTTGCTACGCTTGCCTTTTGGCAAGCCTGGTGCACTCCTCCCACATTATTGCATTATTTCTCCATATTCATAATAAAATGCCTCAACTGCGTCTCACTTTCAATCTATTTATGGGTGTGCTCTAAAGTTTGAAATTTTCTATTGTTGAATTTGTTGTTTGCTCTACATATCACTATTTTTCCTAGTTTGAAAGATTACATTTTGAAATATTTGCATGAGAAACAAGTGCATTCAACTCCTCTCATGATGGACGACACTTCTGCAATAAAGTTGGCAAAGAACCCAAAGTTCCATGATCGAACTAAGCACATCAATACAAAATACCATGTGATTCGACATCATGTTGAGGCCAAGACAATCCATCTACACCATTGCTCCAAAAATGACTAGATTGCAGACATCTTCACCAAAGCGCTTGAAAGAGAACAATTCGAAAGATTCATAAGGATGCTTGGACTCAACAACATCTCTCAGATTAAAGGGGGGAATGTTGACACCTAATCATTGGGATTAGGTGAATCCATGTAAAATAGTGGAAATAGAAAATAAGGAGAATTGGAATATGAAAAGACACTAGGAGATGAAGCCCAAGAGTCTCTTCCTCCATGTATATATTTATAATCAAACTTAACCCAAGAAGACAATTCATTTGAAGAGTTACCTCCTAGCCTCACAAAAAAATATTATGATTGAGAGCCCAAGAATGAGTCCTTGCATAATATCAAAACCTACATATTCAAAAATTTAAAGCTTAAAATCGAATTGTACATCCCAATATAACAACAACAAAATATCCCCATCCCTCGAGACAAATAAGGGATAATACAAGAAAATCTATGTAAAACCCTAAAAATTAAGAAAGAAAGTGTAGCCGAGCTTCATCGTATTCAAGCTTCGTGTTCCATGTCTTGGCTACATGAGTATCTATGAAAATCCTTACTTGCAAATGTATGTCTATAATATCGGGAAATCCATTTAAGCTATTATAACTGAATATGGATTATGGAATTGCTCATGATAGTCAAATAAATTAAGCATATGGACTATTTGGAAAACAAACGAGAAATATATATTCTATAATTTTTTGTTATCTTGGTTTTCTTGCGATGAGTTCATGTAATGCAGAAAAAGAGAACCATGGTCACACTCCACGAAAGAAATAGAAAATATAAACGACAAATATGGAACAAGCCATAATATTCTTATCTAATCTTTAAAAAAACTATATTTTATTATTATTTTACTATGTACTATATTGCTGATTCCTACATATTTGAATTAGAGATGTTCTATATAGTATATAAAAGTTGTATGTTGTTTTAGATGGATGAGCATATTGACTGCCATGCAACTACAATTGACTGTGATTGCACCCAATCAACGATGCCCCGAAGCTCTTTCAGTGTTGGTAAATAACCCTTTCAGAAACTAGAACCTATTAAATTTTCATCAATTTCATTCTCAACTCACCTTTGGGGCTATATTTTTCTTCTATGTTAAATGATATATTTATGAGTAATGTTTGTTTCAATAGTAGAACTTTACAGTTTAGGAGAATTTAGTTTTCATCTTCCCTTCTGAATTATGCTTCATGTCTCAACGTCATTAATGCCTTCTCGAAGGAAAATCACACTGTTCCATAAAAACAACGGACTTACATCTATTTCTAGTTTATGGAGGAATCCCCGTTCTCAATTTTTCTTAGGCATTGTATTTTGCTAATAAAAAATTGCCAGCATGAAATATCTAAATCAAGTGAATGTTAGCATATGTAGCATGAAATATCTAAATCAAGTGAATGTTAGCATATGTTGCAGGAGTTTCCAGAACACAAGAATGGGAAAATGGGGGTGCAGATGTTAGGAAGAGCTAGAATATATCTTCAATTTTCAAGGAAACACAGCTGGGAAATTTTAAAAAACACATGAAATTATTAATTAACTCCATGATCCATACATACTGATACCTTTCATGATATTTATATATTGTTGAAACAGACCCACTATTATTGACTACTTTTAGCCAGTACTAGACATTAGTAAAATCTATCTAAATCCATATTTAAAATCTTCAAAAGTTTGAGATATGTTAATTGACAATGTAGGAAAATAAGGGGATTCGTGTGAACTGAGAAGGTTATTTAGGAAAATAGAGCAAAACTGGGATCCTTGAATTTTGATAACATTATGCATAAGGCAAATTTCATGGGAAATGAAGTTAGAAAACGGTTTGCTATATAGTAGCTCTTCTTCTCATTGAAGATGGAACCTATTCTTCTCATGATATCGTCTATTGAAACCAGTTGAAACCAGCTTATACGTTCATATAGGAATTAGAAACCACATACTTGTAAGAGTGAAAATGATGAATGTAGGTCCGAAATCTGCTACAATTGGTCTAAACTTCCAGGAAAGACACTGTGAGCGGTGACTAGACCATCCATTAAATTTCCTAACAGGAAAGATCTAATCACCAACCATAAAGAGAATAGAGCCAAAGCATTTGAAGCTTGCACCATGAAAAAACCCATTGAATTTCGTAACAGAAAATATCTAATAACCAACCATAAAGAGAGTGGAGCCAAAGCATTTGAAGCTTGCACCAAGAAAAAAATTTGATGGTCTCCTCAACTACCTGCCACAAAAAATGATGAATGTAGGTCCAAAATCTGTTACAATTGATCTGAACTTCCAGGAAAGACACTGTGAGCTGTGTCCAGACCATCCATTAAATTTCCTAACAGGAAAGATCTAATCTCCAAGCATTAATAGAGTAGAGACAAAGCATTTGAAGCTTGCATCATGAAAAGAAATTTATGGCCTCCTCAACTACCTGGCACAAAAGGTCAATCCCATATAAATTTTCACAATCTCTCAACTGAAATTATTTCAAAAAATTTGATGGCCTCCTCAACGACCTGCCAGCCACAAAAAGGTCAATGCCATGAATATTTTCACAATCTCCCAACTGAAACTAATGAATGCAGTGACACAAAATTGAAATTATTTCAAAAAAATTGATGGTCTCCTCAACGACCTGCCAGCCACAAAAAGGTCAATCCCATAAATATTTTCACAATCTCCCGACTGAAACTAATGAATGCGGTGACAGAGAATTGAATATGCCACCTTCAGATTCGCAGTCTAAAGCCCTTTCGATTGAGCTATCTCATGTCAATTGGATGTCGTAGACCAAAAGTGTAAGGATATCATCAACTAAGAATTTATGGAATAAATTAATTTTAAAACATAAATTAAATTTAATGAATATCCTTGCTAAAACAGGAGCACCGAAAAGGGACAAAACGGGTAATGCTTCTTCAGAAATTGAGGCTGAATGCAACTGTTAACAAAAACACTCTGATGAATCAGTCAGTCGCAAAATTTATATCTAGCTCAAACCACCAGTAGTTAATGAAGAATAACATGTTCAACAAATTTCAATCTATAGATAAATGAACACGATAGTACCTGATTGTACCTAACAGGTGGGGATATTGACCAGAGTTAGTGCAAGGATTACCCAATAACACATCTGTCCACAATGCTCACAATGAAAACCAAGGAAGAATCGAAACTCTGATACATAAAAGGAAGAATGGAAACTCTGATACATAAAAAAAATAATATATATATATGAAGCAGAATACTCACAAAAGGATTGTGTCGGTTGAACTAGGCGAAATGAAAACTCCTCGAAGGAGCAGCAGAACCCAAAGAAAGAATGTCGACAAGTTTTGAAGTGGGGTGAATGTCGACAGGTTTTGAAGTGGGGTTACTTCATAGAGATAAGCTCCAACAGTTGTGCCAAGAAACTCTATCTTACTGCGAGAATGCCATAACATAAAATGCCTGTTCTGTTTCCATTTCGCCAGTGTCTCTTCCCTTGCCATTGATCTAATGCTTGAAATTTGTTTAATCGTCTAACATCTAATCGTGTGGTGCACAAAATGACAGGTAGACAATGAGGAAAGTTGATTTCAAAGGGAAACGCCTTACGGCGTAATAATTATTCCATGAAGAACACGGATAAAAAATTAAAAAAATAATATGTTCCATGAAGAAAACAGATAAAGCTTAAATCACATTATAAGCATAATTAAAAAAAAAAAAAGATTATTCCATGAAGAAAACGGATAAAGCTTAAATGACAAATTCAGGCTAAACGTAGACATAGATAAGAACCAAGCATCTGGAAAGCATATAATCAGAGACAATAAAGATATCAAGTAATATAGAGACCAAGTAAACGATGAATGAAAAATTTGAGGAATAGGATCTGGGAGGCATAGGATAAAGTAATGAATCAATGGATGCTCATTGAAATCGATGCAAAATTTGAGGAATAAGATCTGGCAGGCATAGGATAAAGCAGTGTAAAGTAGGGTAGGGGATAAATTAAGAGCGGTATAAAATTTATGAACAAATTTCTATAATTGACCATTTCTAATTAACCAGGTAATTAGAAAGCCTCAAAAAGTTGATTTGCTAAGCATAGGGTTAAATAGTGTAAGGGACAAATTAAGAATGATCTAAAATGCCTAGGGTTTGCTAGGCATAGGGTTAAGTAGTGTAAGGGACAAATTAAGAACGATCTAAAATGCCTAGGGTAAAGTAGTGTAGGGGATACATTAAGAACGATCTAAAATTTAAGTAGTGTAGGGGATAAATTAAGAAGGATCTTAAATTTATGAACAAATTTCTAGGGTAAAGTAGTGTAAGTGATGTGGCCCGTCCACACGGTCCCACGCCAGCTCACTCCCTCACGGTACTTCACGGATATTTGTTATTGATTATGGTTTGATTTTTGATATTTTGGGTTCGATTTGGTAATTGAATGCGAAGGTGATTGTTAATCTACTTGCCGGTACTTGCTCGTCCTTGCTATGACACCTGTCCGCCTCGAGTTTGCTGAAACCCTAATCTCCCTATCACCCTTTTCCCTTGTCAATTCGCGCTCATTTGCATTGTTACTCCGTTGTTTTCGCTGCTCTGTGGTCTCGTTTCGAGCTCGGCTCCGCCTCTGTGATAACTGCCTGTATATGACAATACTCGGCTGAATTTCTGAGGGTTTCTTGCTAAATGTCGTGGTTTGATACCGTATTTCTGCCTGCGTATCTAGTTCATGCGTTTCACTGGTAAGTTGTGGCTCTTTACTTGGTTTTCTGTTGGTTTTCCCGTGGCTATGCTCTGTCGACTGGTTATCCTTCCGTATTGTTGTTTGTCTCGGCCAATGGCGCTGCAATTTATGGTATATCTTGGTGTTGAGGGTTTCTGGTTTGCTCAGTTGGCAATGTGCAGTTGGTTGGACTGCAACTTGGTGTTCTCCGGCGCTCGACTCGATGCTCAGGTAACTTATTGGTTCTCTGCTATATTTCTTTGTATGCTTTTCGAACTATAGCTAACAATGCTCGGCCCCTCCGTGGCCAGGGTTTCGTTTCGGTGAGTTGGGGTCTCGTTCACCTACAGGTATGGCCTTCTCCCTTTAGCCATATACGCCTTACTTCTAGCTAGTTCGTTTTTAACTCTACGCTTTACTTTCTGGTTCCAGGGTTCTGTTATGACATCAAACCCTAACCTTCTTCTTTGCTGTTGTTACAGGTGACCAGTCCCGTGGCTCTTCACACAGGTTTCGACTATGTTCTTCCGGGTAGTTTTGTTCTCTTTCTTGGTTGATTTAGTGGCTCTGTAGTTTGCCTGTATATGCTTGTGTCGATGGTCTGTGTAGTTAAATGCCTGGCGGCTTTCGGCTCTCTATTGTAGTCTTGGCGTCTGTATAATTGTTTGCTGTAGCGTTTGAGGGTTTGGGTTACTCCCACCCGTAGCCGTGGCTCATAGGTTCTCTGTCACTTCTGTTAGTGGGTGATGCGGTTCATCGAACCTTCATCACGAGATTCATTTGTGAAATATTTAATTGTACAGGCCTGCAATGTAATATATATATATATATTGGAATTTGCAAATTTCGTGGTTAATCTCTGAGATTGTTTCTTACCCGGTTTCGACCGTGGGTCGTTATACTCCTCGACTTTACTCGCCTTTTTCACGCCTGCTGTTCACTCGTCTTGATTTATCTTGCACTCGAGTTATTTGGAGTGTCGATCCTGTGTTTACCTGTAACGATACCTGTCATGCAATAATTTATATATGCTTGAATTTGTTTTGTGACTCTCGGTCACTATGTTTGCCTGCACGAATTATTTGTACAACAATATATATGGATAGAATTCCTTAATGCAGAGGACTCATGTATTTCGATTTTACATCTATTTGTGCACAGAATATTTTGATGAAGGAAAATTTTTGAATTCTATTACTTTATTTCTCTCTTTCTATTACTTAGCTGCTGAACCCTCTCTTGATTTTTGGTCTGTCCCTTTATACAATAGGTACAGGTAGTTAGATAACTGTAAATAGTTATCTTTTACAGTTTGTCAGACAGTTATGTTACTTCAGTTTTGCTTGGCAGTTAATAAAACTTACTCTGCCTGTCTTCGTTTGTCTACTTTGTCTCTCTGGTCCCACAAAGGGTTGTTGTTTACATTATTGGCATTAATCTAATTCTAACAACTACAATTAACACCTGTTGCTATAGTAAAGTGAAATAAATAAAAATTAATCAACAGAAACTAAATGCTGTAATTGACTCAGGTAGAAAATAAAAATAAAAATGCAAAATCCTGACAGACTTGCTGTCCTTTGTCTAACTGTTCATCTTTCCCTCCCAATCTTCTTCAGAAACTTTGTCCGCCCTGTCTCGGTCTTCGCCCTGTCGACCAGATGCTCCTGCAT
>APFE030176405.1:2160-18108 GCA_000404065.3 Pinus taeda
CTTGAATGATTCAGAATGATGCTTGGACTCACCAACATCCCTTCAGATTAAGGGGGGGAATGTTGACACCTAATCTTCATGATTGGGGGAATTTTATGTAAATAAATAAATTAGGAATGTGAATAGTCATCGTGAGATGAACTGAACAATCACTCCTTATTGTATATAACAATGACCTACCTATGGAATAAGATATGAATCAGTTGTTTGTTTTGTGGAGTTACTACCTGGCCTGACATAGAAGAAGATCCAGAATCAGTGTATTTGTACAACCAGCGTCGTCAGTGGCAGCCGCGACAATTTGGTATGTTTCCAGACCCAAATTCTTCTTTTCAACCTCCGCAGTATAATGCTCAACAATATAATATGTGGCGAAGTCAATTTCAATCCCCGTTTCCAAACTAGTCACCATAGTCGTTTCCTTCCTCAACCCCGTGGCTGAACCAGGCAAGCCAATCTGGTTGGCCGAATCTTCCTATACCCCCCCATATTAAAAAACTAACGCATACCCACCACAATGGACTCTCCCTACTTCACAAAGCTCAGCCCAGACAAACTGGCAGAGACCAATGCATCAACCAGTAGGAACCATTCTGCTCCCTCAACGTACATTTCCAGCCTTACAACAAAATCCCCAGTCTAATCTGAGACCGCAACTCCCAACCCAACCCAACCCCAATCCAAATAATAAATAAGTCCAATCTGTCCAAATTATAGAAACACCAGAAGTAGGAGCCGATCTGAGGGAGTGTAATGATATTCAGTTAAGATCTAGGCGTATTATTGAAACTGAGGGAGATAAGACAGTTCACGTTGAAAATCAGTTACCCAGAGAACAACTGTCACAAGAAGAGGATGTGAATAAACAAAAAACTCATAATCAAGCAACCACATCCTCTCCCCCATTCCCAGAACGATTAGTCATACCTTGACCTATACAATACCTTGATTTTGACATTCTGGGAGAATTACAAAATTTGTACATAAAAATTCCATTCCTCCAAGCCATTCAAGACATCCCGATATACACAAAAACTATCAAAGAATCGTGCATAAAGAAACCAAGGAGGAATATAACAAATAATCCAAGAGTCCAAGTATTCGGCACTCTAGCTGACTTATTATCAGGAAAAGAAACACCCATTAAATACGAAGACCCAGGAAATCCAATAATAATTGTCCAAATTTATGGTCAGACCCTTTCCAATGCCTTAGTTGATCTAGGAGCTGCAATCAATATCTTAACAACCACTACTTGCCAAAAGCTAGGCATTACATCTGTAGAACCCACCTCTACCTTGCTAGAATTGGCTGACCGATCTGTGGTTAGTCCAGAAGGCACACTACATGATGTCATGGTCTCTATTGACTCCTGGGAATATCCAACCAATTTTCTGATAATAAATTCCAAAACCCGACTTGATGGACATCCATTGATTTTAGGTAGACCTTGGCTTGCCACTGTCGATGCTTATATTGGCTGTCGGCAAGGAAATATGATCATAACTAGAGGAACAGATATCAAGAACTTAGTTCTATATCCTCCAGCGCAGCCTGATGTCACAATAGTCAAAACTAATAGGTACCCTGTATCATACCTTACTAATAACATTAGATCTCCATTAACTATAGAAGAGGCACTTGATTTCAAAGACCAAAAAAAAGACGATGCCATTAATAATTTCATTAGTCAAACTGAACTCACATCCCTCACACAATGTCATATGATAAAAGTAGCATTTGATAGTGAATTAGAAAAAAGATCCTCTTAAAGATACACATGATCATACAATGCCTGTTACCTCTGTTGCAAATAGTAAAATTGTGGAAATTGAACTGGGAAAAACCTTAAACATTAATGCCAACCTCACATCCGAACAAGAAATGAAGCTCATCCATGTGTTAAGCAAATATAAAGAAACATTTGCATGGGACTACCCTGATATGAAAGGAATTGACCCCCAGTTATGTACACACCACATTTACATAGAAAAAGATGCAAGACCTGTTTGTCAGCGTCAGAGGAGACTAAATCCTCATCTAAAGGATGTGGTAAAAGTTGAACTTCAAAAAAATTTAGATGTCAATTTTATCTACCCTATCTCTAATAGTAAATGGGTCTCTCCGCATGTGGTGGTACCACAAAAGAATGGGAAATGGAGAATCTGTGTGGACTACAAAGAGCTAAATAAAGCAACACAAAAAGACCACTTCCCTTTCCCATTCATCGACCAAGTATTAGACACTTTGGCAGGAAAGAAATTCTTTTCTTTCCTAGATGGCTTCACTGGATACAATCAGATTCAGATTGCCCCTGAAGACTAAGACAAAACTAATTTTACTTGTCCTTGGGGAACATTTGCCTACCGAGTTTTACCTTTTGGCTTATGCAATGCTCCTGCCACATTCCAAAGGGTTATCCTTAGCATTTTTTTAGACTTAATAAATGAAGGACTTGAAGTATACATGGATGACTTTACACTATACGGAGATGATTTTGATCCAGCATTGGATACACTAGAAAAAGTCCTACACCGCTGCATTGCTACTAGGCTTTGTCTAAACCATGTAAAATGTTATATGATGATGACAGAAGGACTTATCCTAGGACACTATATTTCAGCAGCTGGCATTCAGGTAGACCTAGCCAAAATCCAAATACTTTTTCTTATTCCCACTCCTACCACTCAAATAGAGGTACACAGTTTTCTTGGATCTTTTGGTTATTACAGGAGTTTTATAGAACATTATTCGCATATTTTTGTACCTTTTTATGCACTAACTGATAATGTTGATTTTATTTGGATAGAAAAATGTGAACGTGCTTTCAAGGATCTGAAGAAGCTTGTATCCACAGCCCCAGTCCTTCAAGGACCAAATTGGGATTTTCCATTTCAGATATCATCTGATGCCTCAGATACAGCCATTGGAGTGGTCCTTGGGCAGGAACAGGATAGAAAACCATATGAAATTTATTACATCGGTAAAAATTTATCCCCTGCTGAATTAAACTACACTGTTACTGAAAAAGAATTTCTAGCTGTAATATATGTTGTCAATAAGTTCAGACATTACATTACTGGATATCCTGTTATCATGTACAGAGATCATTCTACCATAAAATATTTAGCAAACAAGCCTATCACAAATGGCATAATAACTAGATGGTTGGTTTTATTGTAGGAATTTGATATTACAATCAACGATCGACCTGGAAAAGAAAATCCTGTAGCCGATTTTCTCTCAAGAATGCCAAAGCCAATTGATGCAGCAACAGTTGAAGATAAATTTCCGAACGAGCATTTGTTTGTTGTGACTCTTCAAACACCCTGGTATGATGATGTTGCCAATTACCTAGCAGTAGGTAAACTACCAAAGCATCTAACCCCTAATGAGCGGAAACAGATTATTCAGCAGAGTACTCGATTTTCTTGGATTGGGGACTATTTGTTCCACATAGGGGCAGACATGCATATCAGGAGATGCGTTTAAGAAGATGAAATATTTGACATTTTGAAAGCCTGCCATGATGGACCATGTGGTGGAAATTTCACCGATCACAGAACTGGACATAAAGTGCTGCAAACAGGGAATTATTGGCCCACGATTTTCAAATATGCAAAGAAATTCATCCAGTTCTGTGATAGTTGCTAGAGAGGAGGACGCCCTGGTCAGTCTGATGAGATGCCTTTGAAACAACAACTAGTCATCGAACCATTCGAGCGATGGGCTCTTGATTTCTTTGGACCAATTAACCCATCATCAAACCAGAAAACATATATTTTGGTTGCAACAAAATATGTCACCAAGTGGGTTGAAGCAGAGGCATTGCCAAGAGCTACAGAGGACTCTGTCATACAATTCCTGTTCCATCTATTTGTATGTTATGGCCTTCCAAGAGAGATAATTACAGATGGTGTACCACAGTTTGCTGGAAATAGAATAGCTACAACACTCAACAACTATCATGTCTAGCATAAAATCACTACTCCATAGCACCCACAGGAAAATGGGCAGGTAGAAAGCAGCAATAAAATAATAGAAGGAATCCTAACGAAAACCATTGCATCACATAGACGTGATTACGCTGCCAGACTACCTGAAGCACTGTGGGCTTATAGAACAACATGGAGAAGTACCACTGGTTACTAACCTTATCAATTAGTGTTTGGAAAACAACCCATTTTCCCCACAGAATTCGAAATCCAAAAATTACGAACAACACAGGAAGTTGGCGTAGATCTAACCGAGGCACAGATTAATCGATTACAACATATCAATGAGCTGGACGAAATTAGGCTCTCTGCACTTCAAAACACTGCCCTGATCCAGCAGCAGTGAGCAAAATGGCATGATGCTCTTATTAAAAATAAAGTCTTCCACGAAAGAGACTAGGCTCTTTTGTACGACTCCAGGTTTCAAGACTTCTCGGGGAAACTCCAGACTCGTTGGTTGGGACCATATGAAATCCAGAAGGTACATGAAAATGGTACCCTTACTCTAATCACTATTGACGTTTTTGGATATGCCTTCAAGGCAAATGGCCACCAAGTTTGTCTTTATCACAAACCACTCACTCAGGAGTCCTTCTGCCAGCAGCTAAGCCGAGACTCTAATATCAAAATTTTGGGGGAGGGAGAGAAGTCTTCCTCACCTGTAATTCATTAAGAAATTGATTTCTTTTTACAGTTTGTACATAATTTCTTTTCTTTTGCTGAATCATTTTGTACATATTGTTGAATCAACGTTTTTCTGTTACTATTTTTTGTTGTTCCTTTTCTCAAAAGAACAACATTTTCTTCCAGTTGTTCCTTTTTCAAAAGAACAACCCCCTTTGAATCAGCCGTCATTTTGCTGTAATTTTGTTCTTTTTCTTTATTTTTGTGTTCTTCTATTCCTTTTCCAAAGGAACAACATTTTCGAGTTCTGTTTTTCCTTTTCCAAAAGAACAACATTTGTTTGCTTTCATTTCGATTTCTGTTGTTCATTTTCCAAAAGAACGACATTTGTGTGTTCTGCTGTTCCTTTTCCAAAGGAATAGCATTTTTTATTTCTGTTGTTCCTTTTCCAAAGGAATGGAATTTGTGTGTTCTGTTGTTCCTTTTTCAAAGGAACAACATTTTCGATTTCTATTGTTCATTTTCCAAAGGAACGAAATTTGTGTGTTCTGCTATTCCTTTTGGAAAGGAACATCATTTTGGATTTATGTTGTTCCTTTTCCAAAGGAACGACATTTGTTTTCTTTGCTGTTCCTTTTCAAAGGAACAACATTTTCAATTTATGTTGTTTCTTTTCCAAAGGAACGACATTTGTATGTTTTTCTGTTCCTTTTCCAAAGGAACGACATTTTCGATTTATGTTGTTCCTTTTCCAAAGGAACAACATTTTCGAGTTCTGTTGTTCCTTTTCCAAATCAACAACATTTTCGATTTCTGTTGTTCCTTTTCCAAAGGAACGGCATGTATTTGTTTTGTTGTTCATTTCCCAAAGGAGCAACATTTTCGATTTCTGTTGTTCATTTTCCAAAGGAACGACATTGGTGTGTTTTGTTGTTCCTTTTCCAAAGGAACAATGTTTTCGATTTCTGCTATTCATTTTCCAAAGGAACGTCATCTGTGTGTTAGGCTGTTCTTTTTCCAAAGGAACAACGTTTTCCATATTTACTGTTCCTTTTCCAAAGGAACGACATTTGTGGTGTTTTGTTGTTCCTTCTTTCAAAAAGATCACTACTTACACTCTTTTGCTCTTTCTTTGAAACAGCTATTCCCCTTGCTGTTCTAAATTAAGGATTCTTATCATTCCTGTTCTTTCAAGTCTTTTAGAATACAGCTATGCACTTATGCAATGGATACAAAATCACAACATACTGAAACTATTGAATCATAAAATCGCTATCTTTATAAGAAATTGCTCTGAATTGGTAAGAGGATAGAAGGAAGGACACGCTTATTCATTATCTTTTGTTGTCATTGTTCTACTAATTCTGCTCTCATTGGTTATCTTTATCATGTTGGTCCCTTTTAATTCTCTTTGATTATTATTCGGGAATAAGAGCAAAGGGTTTATATCTTTCAATTGGGATGTTAAGACTTCTTCCACCATTCCTACTCTTAAGTAGTGTTGAACCACCCTTTGTGTATAAATAGGGAAAGTACTTTATGAAAAAGAACAAACATGACTTATAAGTTGTCAAATGCAGGATAGGGGGTCTCATCAAGAGCCAACCTACCATGATCATGAGGACGAAAGCGAAGTGGTATTCCCACTATGGCCACCACACCAGGGATATGGTCCAAAAGGTATATCAAATAAAGAACCCTTGGAACAGGAGGTCTCATCACGAGCCAGCCTACCCACCTTTCGCTCCTTCCTCGTGAAAGGCATTATGGCTAGCTGGTCACCAAGCCAGCATAATGGTCTACATTTTGACATCACATAACATTTCCTAAGCATACACAAAGGATCATGGTTCCATGGGTGAAATAAACAACTCTCCCAAGGTTATGGACACCTGTCGGCAGCAGAGAACTGTTAATGGTATTGAAGTCACATTATTTACACCAATAGGTAAGTTATTAGCACCCTTCTGTTTCTTATGCCTTAATAATCAATTATATATTATTTCCCAAAGCATACAATGCATGAATATATATTATCACCAATCATGACAGAACAATTGACAATGACCACATGAGACTCTATATCCACGGCAGATGTCCTATCCCTAACCTCGCATCATATCACCGCAGTCTCTTACGTATTAAGCAACCCAACTCTACGCCTCGATTTCGGTAATTTGCTACTTTTGTAAACATGGCATATTGCCATAGGTTGTTCCTTAAGGACTCTATTTCAAAACGGGTGCCGCTCCTTTATTTCATGGCTGAGACAACCTATCACATTGTGGGGGGGAGGTTAACCTCATCATTCCCTGGATTATGTGTCAGATCACTATTCGGGAAGCTGTGTACTGGGGTATAGCATGGCTCAAAGGTATACTATTTTTTATTTTTTCTGCATGACTTGTTGTTCATAAGCCATTTCCATTGTATACTCTACAACATCAGTTTTTGAGTGAGTCTTGCATTTGTCAGCCTCTCTGTGTTTTAAGAGTTCACAACAAAACCATAAGAATGGGAGGAAGATCGATTCAGAGAGAACCACAGGTGTTAACAGTCTCTGCTGCTACCCGGGAAATCCTGGCAAGAGTAGGGTGGCTGACTTATCTCAACCACTTGCAGGAGTCTAACGAGACTGTGGCAATTGAATTCTTGCAGAACTTACAAGAGGATCACTCCACAGTGAGGGGGAGACGCATAGTAGTCACCGACGACATAATCGCAGAAGTCTCGGGACTGCCAGCCGCTCGACCTGTATGGACGTTAAAGAAGGAGAGATTGCAAAAGATTATAGAAATCTTCCAGGATGAAGGCCATAGCCTGACAATTAGAGGAAAGGGAGTTCTGCCAGCATCACTAAGAGAGCCGTGGGTGGAATTAGCAAAGACCAAAAGATACATCACCTGGGAAGGCAGAAAAGACGTGGTAAGACCACGACATCTTAAACTCTTAGCTGTACTAAAGCAAAAATGCTCTGTAAATTCACCTGCATTTTTGAATTCACTACTTCATGACGTTGCACAGAGCATAAAAAAAGCACAACATGTAGAGTCAGTTGTTAGTCATCATGAGTTGATTCGGTTAATAGTCAGCCACAGCCTCACCCAGCAACAGAGCAACTAGGAAGAGCTAATTTCCATGATAAATTGAACATTGACCACACCATCCCCAAAACGTAAACATGCTACCAGTACACCCGAGCGTCCAGAAAAACGCAAGAAATCAGTCCGGCTAGCACGGTTAAGAGGGAGGCTGGAGAAGCCCCAAGAAAACACCAACCAGCGAGTAGAAATAGAAGATGAGCAACCCCCACGACCAGAAGGGGAAGATGATGAGAAAGGAATGCAGGAAGAAGAAGAAGGAGAAAAATAAGAAGAAGCCAAGCAATCAGAAGAAAAAGGAGAAAACGAAGAAGAAGCCGAGCAATCAGAAGAAGAAGGAGAAAAAGAAGAAGAAGAAGTCGAGCAATCAGAAGAAGAAGGAGCAAAAGAAGAAGAAGCTGAACAATCTGAGTAGGAGGAGGAAATGGAACAGCAAGAAAGTAGCCCATTGCAGGACCCATTGGGAGAAGATGAATTGGAAAACGTTTTGGCCAGTATGGGCGAATATGGTCAACCTTCCAGTCCATCAAACCTTCATGCCGAAGAAAAACCTCAGGAGGACAATACACCTGAAGAATCACATGTAAAGGAGGCAGAAGAAGAGAATCTACCTCTTCATGATGAAAATATGACATGAGATGCTGAACAGGAACAATCTGTTCCTAACCAGAAGGCACCAGAAGAAATTCTGGAGGAAACGGGGGCAGAAAAGGAGGTCGCCCAAGAAATAACAGAACCAGTTAGGGTTCTTGTCCTGGAACAACCAGAGCAGAGCAATGAAGAAACACCCCAGAGAGAAAATCAAGGAATTATTCACAGTCCAGGCCGCAGTGAACATCCTGTTGTTCCTTCTAAGGAAATTGCAGTTAGGAAATTGCAAAAGGAACAGTAGAGATTACTAAATATAATAGTTCAGCTCCACCAGCAGATTAGGATTCTAAAAGAAAAGCAAAGGGTAAAAAGGACTTCGGGAAGTAAAAATGCAACCACTCCAGCAAAACCCCTCAAGGCAAAGGGGCGGAGCACCAGACTCCATCCTGTTGTTCAAAACCCTGTCGAAAGCTACGCTGTTGTTCCAAATGATGCTGAGAAACAGACTGTTGTTCCAATTGAAAAGGAACAGCAATGGACTGATATCCACGTTAAGATAGAAATGGATGAGATGTTGACCCGCGATAAGGAAATTCAAACGGAGGCACCACCTTCGGGAGCAATAAGAGTCATGAACTCAAAACAACGCAATAGGAAAGTTCAGGTAAAACTCCCGGCCTCCATTGCTGCATGGAAAAGAGATCCAAAAACAGTAACCCTACGAAAGGGTTTCAAGGAAGCTCAGCAAGCAGCAGAAAAGCTTAGAGAGCAAACGGTCCCTCGAGAGAAGTATGAAGAGCTACAACAACAACTTAGGAATGTCAATCTATCCGAAAGCCAGGCCTTTGAAGGGTGGCGAAGGGAAGAAGAGAAAGTCGCGAAGGTAACTCGTAGGTTAGATATATTTATCAAGTAGATGGATACCTTATGTTCTTTATACAATGACGTCCTAGCATGTAGAGCCCCTACTAAGAATTATGCCTTGTTTTTAATGGAAATATATTTGCAATTGAAAATAAAGGCTGTTAAAGCAGGTTCTCCCATACAAATTAACACCATCAATGATTTTATAAACTGATGTAAGCACTACGGGGTAAAAGTTTAGAGACTATTGTGTGATTTTTATTTACATAACCTTGTATTAAAACAGGAGACCGAGCTGAACCCTGGCCCTTTTGTTGGGGATACCCAATTACAAGCATTTATTTCATTTGGGGTTAATCAAATTAAATGGCTCAAAGCCTATAATGCTTTCCAAAGACAAGAAAACGGATCAAATTTATGGATAAGAGCTGAGCCTAGGGATCCAGTACAGTTGTGGAGAAAACATAGAAACCTCATGAAGACTCCAGGTGTACTTGAAGCATTATGACCCATGCATGAGGCACTCATTCGACAGGGATTATAATACTTTTTCTCTATCAAAGACCCTGCCACTGATGCAGCTAAATTTTGGTATCAAATCTCTAATCTGAATATCCAGCTCAGGGAACCACTTAAGTACGAAAATTTTAACTTAGCATCCAACCGCTTGCACCTCTATGGCGAAATCATTTTGAGTGCAGGGCCATCCTGGTTAGGATATAGGTTCCGGAGTCCAATTATTGGCACCCTGCACCCGGATACCAATCCCTGTATGAGATGCCTGAGGGTTAGACAGGCCATTTCTTTGAATACCTAGTTACACATGATGGTTGTAGGCCTTCACATCAGATTCCATCTCCAGCCTACTCACTCACTGCCTTACACGTCAACTACAATGTTTTCATGAAGGCATGAGAAATGGTAAGCAGGGGAGTGTGTGGAGTACTAAAGAAGGTATGTTTTTTATAATTATTTCAGCGTCTTTTTATTAGAACTTACAAACCTTTTGCATCATGAACTCAGAAAACATTAAAGAATTGTAATAAAACATGTGAGATTAATATGCAAGACGAAAACACTGACAATTGTCATTTCCTTATGCAGGAAGGAGGAAAAACGAGAAGTTTTCATTCCAAAGGAAAGGACAAGGACAGGTTAACCACAGTTCCTTTGATGGGAGACCATTTGCAAACAAGGCAAGGCAAATCAAAGCGAATCAGCCCTAGAAAGGAAGTGGAGATATCAGCTTGGCACAAGGAAGAAAAAAATGACTGAGGACTAAAAATTCGGCGAATCCCTCAGGATCCTCAATCCTGAGGGATCACTGTTTTATCTATTTCTGCACTTAGATATCTCTCCCTTCACCCTTGTAAAAGGGGCAGCACTATTAGCTCGAAAGGAGAGAGTTAGATGTTGTTATGATTATGTAATTTCCTTTAAGATCAAAACTTTGATCATCGAGTCTCGTTAATAACTGATCTATTGTAATTTCACTTTGTGCATTAATACAAACTTGGTTACTATTTCATCTTTGAGTCTGGAATAACTTCAAGCAGTGTACCCCTGGAGGTTAAGGGCTCGACCCTGGAGGACACTTGCTCTTGTACCATTACGTTTGGTTTTTGTGTGGTTTTCTTATCAACGTTATTTGGTAATATGATGTGTTTTGTAAGTTTACATCACATGCTCTGTTATGCTTAAATTATTAAGGTTCCTAAAGACAGAACTATTGTATTAACTCTGCATCGTAAGCACTATTCTTTTAGGTGTTCATATAATACTGCTAGTCTTTACAAAATATTGTTGTTGTTCCATTACAGAGCCTTTGTGTTGTGCACTTGTTCATTAACATTACGGAATTCATCTTGGAAGTTATGTTCTTTGTGATTGTTGGAGTTATGAACAACGCCGTTCTATTTTGAAATGCAGTCGTATTCTTTCTAACTGAGATTAATACTTGCATCAGATTACTATTTAAGTGTACTGTGTGTATAAATGGTTTTCAAGTGTTGTTCCATAATTCATCAGTAATCAGTGTTGTTCCATTTGTGTGTGTTATTCGATCTGCCTCTTAAGAGTGAAGGATTGTCATTTGATTCCTGCGGATTACGATTAGTGCATTTGATCTAATAGACTAAGGTGTTATTGCTTGTTATACTTAGTTTCTTTTCTATTTCTTAACTGTTGTTCCATTTCAGGTTTGTTGTTCCATTTAGTTTCTTTTCTATTTCTTAACTGTTGTTCCATTTTAGGTTTGTTGTTCCATTTCAGATTTGTTGTTACATTTCTTATCTGTCATTCCATTTCTTGTTATTTGTTATTTTGGTGTGAAGAATGATCTCAGGCTATAGTGAGCATTGACATCTACTGTCTGGCTCCCAGATCCACAATCTGTTCTCTGATTTCCTTTTCCATCAGTTTCCAAAGGGATGGGTTATTGCTACCAAATCCTTGACTGATAAATTGCCTAGTTTTCTGAATGTGTGGTTTAATCTGTTGAAGTAGTTAGCTGTAAACAAGCATCTGTTTACTCTTGTATTTTCGAACATTGTGCTACTAGCATTACTTTGGCAAATGATAGCCTCAGACTGAGACACTCTTTGAAATAACAAAATGTTCTTGGATTGACATATTAATGTGAGGTAATTAGAGGTGAAAGAGGCCCTTTTTATAGCTCCACACACCCTCCTCACACATATACCCAAGTAACCAACCAATCAGGGAAAACATGTGATGAGAGGCTTCTATGATTGGATTTGACCTCCTATGTGACCTTAAGGAACTAGAATCAGCGGAACAGATCAACCAACCTATCCACATCAACAACAGAACCCTCATGAGACATGTTATCCCCGTAGCCATTCTGTCCCTAGGTCGCATTGATGTTTTGGACATATTAGGCCTTAGTCTCTCCCATGCTATAGGAAATATAGCATTGAGAAACCCAAAGTCACTCTCACAGGCTTTCCTACCAACGACCAAAGATTAAATTTTTCAATGCTATGCTAGCGATCCCTGAATTTGAGCCACCTTTTTAGGCCCAGGGCCCACGTCACTGCCCAGAATAGAATGATAACTTATAAATAGTAAAATAACATAGAAACAATGATGCAAAATAAATAATTTCAACAAGAGCTTAATCAGACCCCTACTATCCATGCCAGACATTTTGTCAAACATATCAACAGCATGTAACCTACAGGTTTAAATGAAAAAATTACGTATAGGGATTTCATACTTATTTGAAAATCACTATGAACCATTGTTCCCTCATGTCATTTGCTGCATTATCATTTATTAGGCCATGCATACATTATCCATTCATTTACAAGTAAAAACATGTTGAGAGGCACCATAATTGTTGTCATAAAACATACATATAACTAGTATAATAGGGATAGAAATAGCATAAGCATATCAGTCATAAAATCCACATATATATCAGTACATTTACACATAAAAATCAAGGGAATGAAATTATCATTAATTAATGCAATAAACCAACTACAGATGGGACTACCATGTTCCACCTGACCATAGAATGGCTGAGCTAAATCTCTCTTCATTCACTCACCCTCATCCAAGCATGGATGTGGGACTCATAGAACACACCAAAAACACCAAATAAGCATAGATGCCATCATATTTCTCGACGTACACCATGAGGAATCTGAGCTCCTCGTAGTCTCTCAAACTTTAACGTAATGCACAGTCCAATTGACGGATCACTAGGCCCTACACTCAGACACACTCTTGAGGCTTTACCATACATCCTATCCCAAGACTACTAGGCCCAACAAAGAGAGATCCACCTCTTGGATTTACTGTATATCCCACCATTCACCAGCAAGGATTCCCAGGCCCACCGAGGCACATAATCATGGCTTTACTGCAACCCACAGTATGGTTTAGGGGTTACTAGGCTAGTGGATTTACCTTGATCCACAGTCTGGTTTAGGAACCACTAGGCCATGTATTTGTAATTTCGAAGAAACACCCCACTCAACTTCGAATCTATCTAGCCATCCCACATTAACCAAATATGAGAACCCATTTCATCAACTCTATTAGGAAATGGCAAGGCTAGGCTGAAAAACATTTTCACACCTAGAAAAATCCATGCCATGATAGGAAAGAACCACATGCAATCCCATGCATGCAAAATCTAGAAAGAAAAAATAAACATGCAAGTGGATACCTTAAATGAATCCTATTGTAGCTTCTTGATCCTTCCCTTCCCTGCTTCATATTTTCTTCCTCTTGCCTTCTTTTCTTTTCTTGCTCCAATGCCAAAGTGCTCCAAGAAAAATATATGTGCAAGAGTGAGAGACAGAGCGAGAGAGAGAGAATAATGAGAGAGATCCATAACTCAACTAACAAAAGGCTACCAATTGAAACTCATGAAACTTTTTATGAATGAGGCCTCTATTTTCTTCATTTTACATTATTTTCCTTCATTTTCCTCCTCACACGCAACATGTAACATTTCACCTACCTTTTCTCCTAGTTTCCATTATTTTCATAAATAAATGTGCCAGAAATGCCATTTTTCCTTTCCAAACTCTTAGTTATTTCCTTTGCCAATTTCCTTTTCCATAAACAACCAAATGAACATCACCCTAGGATATCTTTCACAACATTCAACTCAGAATAAGTGTCCCATCAACCGTGGTTGTTAGTTTTAACTTTTATTAAATGGAATTTTCACCAGGGTTCTTACATATTTCTTTATCTCCTCCATATCAATGGCTCACAACTTGTACATACCAATATTTGGTAAAGGAGCATCTTGCTACAAGTGAATTTCATGTTGGATCTCACGCTTTGGAGGAAACCCACTTGATTCCTGAAAACATCATTTATAGTTAGAAACAATTTCATACAATTCTTTTTTATCAGTGGGATCACAACCTTGAAAAACTTCAAAGGTATTTGCATATCCTTCTCTCACAACCATGAGCATGCACCCTTTGATGGAATTGACCAATATCTTCATCTAACCTTCACTTACAAGACTGAAACCAATCTTGGCATGATGAGCTCTAACAATTTATTCGACCTCACATTTCGTGAGATGCTAATTATTTTCATGGAAAAAAAAAATTTCTTTCATGTCATACAAATATGGACTCCCTAACTCAATGCCACGGATATCCAAATGTACAAAATCAAGGTAAACCTCATCTATTAGTTTGGATACAATCACAAATCTAGCCCAAAACTATTTGGTTACATGCAATTTGTCTTTCTCACACGCCCAACCAAGAGGGTAGAGTTTCAAATGAGGCTTGGTCTGGATAAATAGGAATTGCAGGGCTGGATAAATGACTAAGATCTCCTGTGGCCCCCTATGGAAAGAAAACAACAAGTGGGAGAATGTTGGGTTGTGTTATATTCTTTCCATGACTAGCCTACGTAGTTAACTGGGGGGTTAGAGTGGGGGCAGAGTACGACACCTGAGCAAAATGAAGTTGCAGAAATAATGAACAAGACGTTGATGGAAAGGGTAAGAAGCATGCTTAGTGGTGCCAGGTTAGGACATGAATTTTGGGCAGAGGCGGTGGATACTTCACGTTACCTGGTGAACAGGTCACCTTCATCAATGTTGGAAGATAAGAGTCCACAAGATTTATGGGATGTGATGCATATGTATATGTTCTAAAGGAGAAAAGGACAAAGTTGGATAGTAAATCTGAAAAGTGCATCTTTATTGGGTATAAGGATTGTTTAAATGGTTATAAGATTTGGAACCCTGTAATAAGGAAGGTTGTGTACAACCGAGATGTGGTGTTCAGAGAGGTGAAGAATGTTATTAAACATGAAGTCCAACCAAACGAACCTGAGAAGATAGAGTTTGAGCTAAAGAAGGAAGAATCAGACTCTAGAGCAGAAGAGGAATCAAAAGATGAAGAGCCACAAACTCCAGGGGTGAGAAGATCAGTTCGAAAAAGAAGGCAACCTGAAAGGTATAGCCCATCTACTTTGTGTTCAAATAATGCTTTATCTATTACTGATGATGATCCCAGAACTGTGAAGGAAGCAGTAGATTCAGAGGATGGAAAACTTTGGAAAGAGGCCATGGTTGATGAAATGGCATCTTTGCACAAGAATGAGGCATGGGATTTGGTGGAGTTGTTGACTGGAAGGAAACCCATTGGCATCAAATGTGTGTTCGAGAAGAATACAAATGCAGAAGGAAAGGTGAAGAAATACAAAGCTCAGTTGGTAGCAAAAGGTTATTCTGAGGTGTCAGGAATTGATTTTGGTGATATTTTTTCTCCTCTTGGCAAGGTAGCTTCTATTAGATTACTTTTATCTATTGTTGTTGCTTTTGATTTTGAGGTAGAATAGATGGATGTGAAGACAACATTTCTTCACAAGGATCTAGAAGAGGAGATCTACATGAAGCAACCTAAAGGTTTTGCGGTGAAGGGTAAGAAAGAACAGGTATGAATGTTAAAGAAGTCTCTATATGGGTTAAAACAGTCACCAAGGATGTGGTATCAGAAATTTGATACATTTATACGAGGACTTGGCTTCACTAGAAGCAAAGCAGATCACTGTGTGTATTTTAAATTAATTGGTGAACATGTTATTTATCTGGTCTTGTATGTGGATGATATGTTGCTGGTTGTAAATGACAAAGAAGTTATCCAGGATTTGAAGACCCAATTGTCCTCCAAATTCGACATGAAAGATCTTGGTGTTGCAAACTATATTTTGGGCATGGAAATTAAAAGAGATCAGGCAAAGAGGAAGCTCTAGTTAAACCA
>APFE030176407.1:0-59942 GCA_000404065.3 Pinus taeda
GAATGATATATTTTGCCCATTTATATATTCATTTGTTATTGTCTATTTTGATGATATAATAGTATATAGTTCTACCTAGGAGGAGAACATCTCACATTTGAAGAAAGTGTTGGATACATTAAATAAGCAATAGCTAATAGAAAATCTCAAGCAGTGTGAGTTTTCACAACAATATTTGGTGTATGTGGGGTATGTGATAGGTGGAGGAGAGTTGAAAAAAATCCTACCAAGATTGATGCTATCGTAAAATGGTTGGTTCCTACTAATGTTTCTGAGGTCAGGAATTTCATTGGGGTGGCATAGTTCATGAGGAAATCCATAGCCTCATTTTCATCAGTAGTAGCACCACTCCATGCAATAACAATAAGTGACATGAGTTTCTAGTGGGGAAAGGGTTAGCAAAGGAAATTTGAGGAGCTAAAGAAGAATATCAATCAAGAACCATATCTGGGATTACCAAACCTACAACAACCCTTCGAAGTGGAGACAAATGCAAGTGGGTATGTTATAGGAGTGGTCTTGATGCAAGTAGGAAGGCTTGTATGATACCATTATAAAGTATTTCATGTGGCAATTCATAACTAAATTTATTATGACAAGGAGCTCTATGACCTAGTGCAAGTTGTGAGAAGTAGAAACACTATCTAATGGAAAAGGAGATAGTAATCCACATATACCACTAGTCACTACAATACCTGCAGGACCCGAGTAAGCTACAGTAGATCCAAAATTACAATTGGATGGGGTTCCTACAACAATTTCATTTAGTGATCAAGTATAAGAAGGGTAGCACAAACAAGTTTGTTGACATAATTTCAATTCCACCCACATCAAAGATCAAAACTTTGGGAAATCTGATGCACGTGGATTCATTCATCCATGATGCATTCAGAGAGGCATATTCAGAGGATGAGGACTTCAAGGATGTGTTTTAGAAATTGCAAATCTAGAGTCATGTGCATGAGGGTGACAACATGTTGGGATGGGGTCCCCTAAGTTAGTTTGGGGTCAATAAAACCAAATATTGTATACAATTTTGTAAATATGTAAATTCTCTGTGATTTGTGGATGCAGAGTGCGTAGATGAATAAGAGTCAAAGGGGCTTAGACCCTTGTTTTGGATAAGTTTTGAGTCGGTTTTTGAGATTCACCCATGGTCCGTAGACTATGGCATTGTATGAAAAAATTCTATAAATAGTGAGTCGTAGCGAAAGGAAGAAGCAACTAGATAGAATTAAGATAGAGAATTGGGTTGAGTGAAGAATCTAGGGCAAGAGATAAGGTGGGAAGGCTCTACTTCCTACACTTAGATAGAGAAAGAAAGGCTCTGCAGCTGAGTGCACGGACCCCTACAGCTATGTGTGCAGGGTAGTTTGTGTCTGTAATTTGTGCATTAAGATCCATAAAGACAAGTTTATGAAGAATTGTTGAGTATTTATGTTCATGTTTATTTATGTTATATGCCATTGATGAATGAATTGTTTTATGAAATATTGATTGAATACTACATGATTCTCTTGAATAAGTCTTAATAATGTATGAAATGCCTGTTCAAATACTTTCATGAAGACTCTAGTGATTCCTCATATGTTTATTAGACGACCTAAGTAGATCTACGTGAACACCAATTTAGGATTCCTTTCTGATGCGTGTAAGTAGGTAAATCGATTGTTAAAAGTCCACAAGGAATAACCATAGACCTTCACGAAGGTCTGAAGGCTATTTTAATAGAGTTGCAGTAACGTTCCCTAAGAGTTTATCGATCTACATGAAGTTAGATCCAAGGCCCTGGAAGACATCATACTAGTCTCTAGATGCAGAAGCTTGGTTCTTGCATCCCCCCATACTACTTCGGGTGAGACTACAACATGCGCTATGCGGATTGTTGACGAAAGGGCTAGTAGTTTAGGGTTTTATTAGTAGGCAAAGATAACTCTAAACCTGGGTCAAGACCCCCTAAGCCAACAAGTGGTTCCGTTGCCAGGACCGGGATCTACTTGAAAGAAATGTGTGATGTCACATCATTGGAATCTGACCAAGAAAGAAATTGAAAAGTGGTTGGATCACAAGATTCACGAGTTCGTGGTGCAAGAAAATAGGAATCCGAGTCTGTCAAAGGAAGAGTGGTTGAATAGGTACTTATATACAGAGATACATGAAATATTCTTTTGCAACTTCCCCATTGAACTGTATGAGTGGTTAGCTAAATTGACAGACAATCAAGGAAGGTGGAATCTCGATAGCCCTATAGTGTGGACTCTAGAATTAGTGCGACAACTAGAAGATTTTTAGAAAAATATTGCACGAGCTATCGATCATTGGCTCAATCAAATTCTAGGAGGATTTGTTACATAATTTGTAGTTGATACTTTAGTCAATTATAGTGAATCAGAGCGAAGATTCTTCAAAGGACCGCAAAGTAAGCATTTAAGATCATTTAATACTTGGATTAAAATGTTGTTATGTGAAAAATGAGTGATGCCATTACCTTGATGTTCAGAGCTACATGAAGTGGAAGGTTCTTTAGAAATTGTGAAGGATCTGGGCTAGATTATAATCCATTGATTGGACCTCCTTCAAGCGACGACAAAGGGGCAGGGCAGACTACACTGCGCAACACTATTCAGCTAATCACTCAGGGGATTCCTAGAACAAACCATCCATCAAATCCACTACCACCTCCACCTCCACTACATACACCTTCGCCCACACCTCTACCTCCACCGCCACCTTTCAACATGGCAAACATAATGAAGATGACGATCTTCAAGGGAATAGAAGTGAAGATCTTGAGTAGTTCTGGTTTGTCACAAATGTTGTATGGATAGCTCAACAGATTGCCAATGATAATATAAATAAAGTGTATTTGGTTATCGCTCTGCAAGATCGTGTGCTAACCTGGTACATTAAGTATTGTTCTGATAATCTTCTTGCGACACTAGCAGAGACTAAGACAACCTTCAACAAAGAGTTTAGTAAACCTAAATCTGACTCACAGTAACTAATTGGATTTAAAGATATCATGATGAGGGTCAAGGAGACAACTTGGGAATTTGATCAGAGGTTGAAGTGTCAAATGAGAGAGGCTAACATGCATATCACAAATAGCCAGCATCGCGAATGGTTTATAGAGTCACTTTTGCCCCACTTAAGAATTTCTCCATCACAACAGAATATAGAAACACATGCAGAATCCTTGGAGATCTCCATGAGATTGCATGCATCACCTTTTTATAATATGAACCTAGGAGTACAACAAATCCACTCATAGTTAGAGAGCTTGCACTTAGAAATATAGAGTTTGAAGAAAGACAAGGAAATTAAGTCTGAAGTATGCATACAATTCTAGTGTTTGGAGTGCAAGGGCCATCGGCATAATAAAGATCATTGCCCCATGTACAAAAATTATATTATAGGGGGGCCAATTCCCTTAAATCCAGAAGCCCCAACAGGGCCGAGCATGGGGCTTGCGCTGTGGTGCACCATTTGTCAAGTTACTAGGCAACATGCGACAGAAAATTTCCATTTAATTCAAAATTTCGTTCAGAGACCCTAACAGTTGTTTTATAATTTTTGCAAATATGTGGGCCACGATGAGTGCCATTATTGAAGCTATGAGTTGATGATGGAAAGAACACCTACATACCAGATATAAGTAGAAACTTGGCCTCCAGATCAAGGCGATGGATGAGCACGCAGAGGTTATTAGGGTTGGGGACAGGGTCAAGGAGGAGGAGGACCTGGTAGAGGTTGCAGTCAAATTATCTGCTACAACTGCGGATAGCCAGGGCACTATGTGCAAGACTACCAAAATCCTAAACACCCATCATGTAAATACTGTAAACAGTTTGACCATACTATAGAAGAATGCCTAGTGCTAATATCTAATATGCAAGAGAAGAAAATGCAGCCTCAATAGCCTATGCAAAATTTACAGATGATGAGGGATGAGCCGCACAAAGAAGATCAAAGTGTTAATATTGTGCGAAGAAGTGGAATGACAACTTGCATTGATAAAGGTAAGCAACTTGAAGAAGAAGGATGGGTCCGCAAAGTGCCAGAGAAAGAAGTTGGCTTTGACTTGGACCATGCTAAGGAAACTTTTATGGAAGGCAAGAAGAGCTTCGCGGAGGCCTCCAACTTAGGAAGCCAGGGCAAGATACAAGAACTTAGCGCGCCTGTAGATGTTTCTCCTTTTGTACTCACTACATTTTTGGAGACCTGCATGAAACTGCTGCATGATAGCAAGGTTGTGGAAGGCCTATAGGAACTAATAAATAAATGTGCCAGCAAGGAAAAGGCCCCTGGTGAACACCGCACGGTCAGAAAGTTTGGCAACTATAAAGCATGAACAAGGTGAGAGATGAGGCTAATTGCACAGATAGGTGATTATGAAATGGATCAAGTCATCTTGGATCTGGGGTCAAATGCGAACGTACTACTGAAATAGACATGGGAAAGCATGGGGAGACCTACATTATAGTGGTCTCTAATTCAGGTAAGGATGGGAAACCAGCAGAAAATCATCCCCATGGGATGGTTATATGGAGTAATGGTTGATATTGAAGGTGCGAGCGTGGTGGAAGACTTTGAAGTTATAGAAATCATTGACGATAGTAATCCCTTCCCTGCGCTCCTGGGAATTGACTAAGCTATTGATATGAATGGGGTAATCAATTTGAAGAAAAGGACGATGTCATTTGAAAGAAAGTCGCTTAGGGTTATAGTGCCTATGGACCTTGTAGAAGGGGTGCGCTATACTGAACTAGTCCACGACTATGAAGAAATTGATGATGAAATGGACCAGATTTACAAGATAACAGCATGAGATCAAGACTGGATCAATCCAATGGCAGATGGATGGATTGCATGGGACCAAGAGAGTTTGCACCTCTTATTCAAACAAAGAGTTAGAGCATTGGTAGAATCTCTTACATGAATTTTCTACATTGCGATGCAATATGATGATGAAGTTGTTGCATTATGTTTCGTCAGAGGTAAGAAAAATACCTTCTTATGATGGTTTAACTGACGTAGATCTATTTTTGGAGGAATTTGAGAGTGAGGTCCTTGAGGACCACCACTTCCAAGCATTAGAGTTGACAGTACACACTACGCCTGCAAGATGGTGGGGTATGAAAAAGGATAGTTTTGTTGGATGGCGAGATTACAAAATAATGATGAAGCTATGGTTCGAGCATGTTAACACCAGAATGACTAAGAAGTATAATGAAAGGGGTGATTTGCGTGATCACCTAGTGAAGTGGACTAAATCATGGGGAATAGAACCATAGCCAAAATGGGTACACATATTTTGTCATACGTTGGATACAATTCTCATGAATTGGTATCTAGAAACGGAGCTCTGCCATGGCACCGCGAAATGGGACGTATTGAAGGAAGGGTTCTTATTGAATTTTAGTTTTGAGGACAGGTTTACAAGCATCAATGAAGCACTGTAGGAAATTAAAGAGTTTATCTTCAGAACACTGACAGAACCTATGGAATGGACCCAACTAGACTGGAGCACCCAACTACACTATGCACTAGAATGATATAATGTGACTATTGAAGAGGAAGAAGAAGACCTTATAAACATCAATATTCCAGAGGTAGAAGGGCATCATGAAGTCGAAGGCCCGCAAATTGAAAATTTGGACATCTCCCCACCTCTGAAAATAAAGCAAGTAAACATTGGCACTAAGGAAGAACTGAAGTTCGTGAAAATTGGAGATTACTGTTGAGGTATAAAAGGTGTCTTTTTAACTCCTATTTATCCTACATTAATTGTCAATCCAGGTACGATTTTCTATTTCAAGAGTGTACTCAGTCTGAGGTGGCAATTTAATCGAAGAGTAATGTTTTCCAATTTGCAGTACAGTGCTTCAAATACAAGAGTAAACGGATGCTTGAAATAAAACCTACTTGTAATTAAAAATAAACTCAATGCTCAAAAACTAAATCATTCACTCAAGCAATCGGCAATTATCAGTCAAGGATGCAATAGCAATAACTCTTTCCTTTGTCAATTGATGTAAATGAAATCAATCATGAACAAGATCCTCAATCTGAGAACTCAGACAGTAATTGCCAATGTTATTTACATTTGTTGATCTCACACTCCACACCAGAGAGACTGACTGGAAATGAGAAAGAATTAAATCAACAATGCTGCTAATAGAAATGGAATAGATATGCTATTGTAACGATGCTAAAAGGAAAAACCAATGCTTGCAGAAAAGAAATGAACAAATATGCTATTTAGTAGAAATGAATAGCAATCTGTAATGAACAACAAAGTCAGTTTATTGGAATGAACAACGAAGCTTTATAATTGAAATGACCATCATAACAATATAGTTTGCAGACAGTGATAATCTTATTATGATGAAAAGGAACGACAACGTGATTCAGTTATAGTATATACAATGAAACAATTCATAAACTCTTGAAACAAGGAACAGTAAAGCAATGTGATTCAAATAAACAAAAATCAAACCAAACCATCACACGACTGCGATTGTAAGCTAATGGTACAGAATAGCAAGTGGATCCACCAGGGCCGGGCCCTTAGCCACCAGTGAAGCACCGCTGAACTACTTCAGTATAAAAGAATGGAACAAAAACCGACTTATGTATTAATCATATGCGAAAATGTTTACAGGCAATCGCCCTTTGTTTTAGTCAATGAGAATCGATGATCAAAGTGGTAATACAACAATGAGTTCTGAATAATGATAATGAATCCTTTATCTTTACAAGTGTTTTCCCTTTTATAATGGCCAGGCGGATAAAACAAAAAATAACAGATAGACTTTGAAACAGCGATCCCTCAAGATCAAGAGATCCTGAGGGATCTGGTCAATCTTCTAACTCCAGTCAACTCTTTGTCTTTTTGCGCTGATGTTGTGGCCTTTTCCGTTCTTATCCTTAAATGCACGCTCCATCTTGATCTGCTTGTCTGGATACAACTTCCTGGTGAAGGAACATCAGTTACTCTGTTTTGTCTTTTCCTCCAGAATGGTAGTTTTCCATTTCTTCTATTTCCTGCATGGAAAAAGACAATAATTAACTAATTTGCCATGATCAATAACTCCCTAGTTTTCACTAAAATTATTTGATATATTACCATCTCAGAATATAAAGGGGTTATGATTAAAGAAAAAGATAAGGAAATAAATGTCAAATTCATACCTTTTCCCTAGCTCAACAATTACTCGGACAACGCTATAGTAGATAAATTTGTTGAATTACTCTGTGAATACTAGGATCTCTTTCCAATTAAGTTTTCAGATCTAAAGGGCATAATCAGTGATTTGGGAATTATGAAGATCACACTGAAGCGGGATGTGAAGCCTGTTAAATAGAGGTCTTACCGCCTTAATCCCAAGTATAAGGAAAAGGTTTCCCAAGAGATGGATAAGATGCTAGAGGCAGGCATCATAGAACTTGTTGAAGAATCTGATTGGGTGAGCTCAATGGTGGTTCAAGAAAAGAAACAAAAGGGTGAAATAAGGATCTGCGTCGATTTGAGGAAGCTTAACGATGCATGTGTCCATGATCTGTTTCCGACGTCGTTCACAGACAAAGTGCTAGATAATGTTGGAGGGCAGGAGACCTATTCCTTTACTGATGGGTTTTTAGGGTATCATCAAATCAAGATCGCGTGAGAAGATAGAAGCAAAGTGACCTTCGCAATGGAGTGGGGTTGTTTCCAATACACTGTGATTCCATTTGGACTAAAGAATGCACCTTCAATATTTTCTCGTGTAGTCATTGTAGCGTTCAAGGAGTTCATTCATAAGTTTCTAAAGGTATACTTTGATGATTGGACGATGTTTGGATTAGTGAAGCACCATGTAGCAAGTTTGCTAATGAGCACCAGTATTGCAGAAAGAATGTTCCAACTCCTGGAGCTACCAGCTTTACTTTATCAACTCGGGGTTCGTACAAACTTGGAGGTGATGGTATTGTATACATAAGTAAAAGTGATGGTTATGCCTTTTTTCACTGTTCAGCTAGCGAGAGACCACTAGGGTTTTCAAGCCATACTTCTATGGATTCAGAGGAAGCTTGATTACGGATGAAAGAAAGAGAAATCTACTCTAGAAGAAATCTTGTCTACTGCAATAAGGAAAAGGACTGAAATCCAATGCTAAAAACACACCATTTCCTAACTAACTGCTAAGAAACTATGCTTTACAAGAATGACAAGCTAACATTCATGAAATTCTACTATCCTAAGCATGGAATTTCAAAGCATCAAACATCACTATTGTGCATGTAAAGGACTGAAATAAATCTGTTTTTTTTTGTTTTATTCTTTTTATGGAAAAACAAGTGTGAAATATAATCTCTTTTGGTGGTGTGGCAGGTGGCTTAGGGATGTTGGTGGATGGTTGGAAGGTTTGGGAGACCATTAGGTGACCTTTTATGGCTTCCTAGAGGTTTTCCCTCAATTCAGCCTAAAAAATGAGCCACTACATGAAAACCTACAAGATGTCATAAAAACTTATAGGATTCCCTATATTTCTATAGGATACAACCGAGAGAAAAACGATGGGTTCTGAAGGTGATGGAAGGCTTAGGGAAGCTGTTTGGTGGATAGAATGGAGTGAGAAAATGCCTAAGATCAAAACTCAAAACCAAGGTTGGAAGATGGTTGGATTTACTCAACATGCTTGAAGTTTCCTTGAAGAATGATGAAATTGGTGAGGGTTCTTAATGAAAGTGAGGAATGATCATGGATGGATGAAGTTGGAAGGAGGTTGCTTACTATGAAATCTTTCTCTATTTCTGAAACACCTGCATTGCATCAAGCAATGATATTTTCTCAAAAATCATGTAAACAAGAAGAATTTCAATGAGCTAGAAAAACAGAGTTTAATGATCTAGCTGTCTACTGCATGCATGAGGAAAATTTGCAGAATAAGATGAAGTCATTGATGAGATCTACTATAAGACTGAAGATGGAAGAAATGATGGCTAATTCCTATGCTTGCAAACTGATCAAACGCCGGTTTAAGCACATGAAACTCTAATTTCTATGAGAAAGTATAATTCTATCTTTTTGGAGCTGCATAGGGGTCCTTTCCTCAAATCATGATCCCTGAAGCAAGAAGTGAGTCCAAGACACCTACTGACAACTTTTTGATTCTCCTTTTATCCCTTCCAACCTTCTGCTGAAGTAAAGAACAAATGGAAGAAAACTAATAACCAAACTAATCAAATCTACACTTACCTGCAATGAAACACTTCTAAGGGAAATTTAGCCATGAATCTATGAAATTAATCTAAGCATATAGATACAAGAAGAGGAGCCTTTGCTGCTAGGGTTGGGCCCTAACCCAAGAGCTTCAACCCTCTGAGTTAACTCAGTACTGGATCGTGAAAAATCTCATTCTCATTATCAAAATAGAAAATTAAATAGCAATGTCTCCCACAAGTCTAGAGCTAAAAAATAACTTGTGTTTTTACAAAAAAAAATTGAATCCTAATGAGGTTCTAGGCCTCTTTATTTATACAACTGAAGTCTCCAACGAATTCCTTAAATCTAGGGAGGCTCGGCTCCCAAACTTGAGATGAACTAAGTCTTTGACTATCACTTACTCGGCTGCCTTTTGATCTTCATGACTTGGCTACTTTTACTTTGAGATGGTGTGATTGATGGAGGAATATTCAAATGAGGGAGGAGTAAATGAGGAGGATTTATATCCTACAATCTCTCTTCCTTGTCCCATTCGAGTTTCAACCCTTAATCTTGCCAAAATTATCTTATTTTCTCTCACAAACCTACATTCAATGCACATTAGTCCACTAGGCATAATATCTCACTTTAACTCATCTCATTAAGCAAAATATAATCAAAACATGTAATAAGTTGTGAGAAGAGTTGATTTCACTAGTCTAGGAGGTGAATGAAGATCCATATATTTACCCAATGATGAGGCTCATCATCACCCCCCTACTGAAGGTGTTTCTCATCCTCTGAGAAACTCAATCAATATCCATGTCTTTCATAGCTCTAGTGGCCTTCGTGACATCCCATGCTTCTGTTGTGGTTTCTTTTCTTGTGCATAGAATCCTGCCTTCCTTTTTATCTCCTCCCACTTATTTCTTTCTTCCTCTTCTTTCTTTCCTTCCAAAATCCCTAACAGAAGTGGTGGACTAAGTCTCGAGCCAATCCAATTGACTTTGAGCCTTTGGATGGTTTGTTTGTACATGGGTATCGTGTTGAATTCTTCTCTCATCCTTTGAGGAGAATGGTACTCTCTGATTTTCAAACTGTATGGAAAAGTATTCCATCTCCTTTGGCAAGATTGCATGCTGTCATCCCCTAATAGTATGAACATACCCTCAAAATGTGTAATTTCTTTCTCTTGGGCAGCAAGATACCTAGGTGAGAGTTGAGGATCATTTGCAATTAAATTATGTGTCCCAATGACAACCATTGGATTTGACTACTCAGATCTTATCATGAGAGGCTTTTTTTGTTCCCTTTCTAATATCTTTTTCATTTCTACAACCCTTTCTTCCTCACGATTCATCCATGATGCTAGAGCCATCAACTTTAGATCCCCTAGCTTTGCATTAGGGTCCCATACATTGATATCTGTCAAGGCTATGTTATGCAAGTAGAACTCAAACATATTAGCCCTATCTTCCAATGTGCTTTGATCACAAAGATCAATGAACTATCTATAATCCTGGAATGGAATAGTGCCTCCCTGTGCTAGGGTCTTAATTTGGTACTGCAGCCACTGTTCCTTAAGTATAATTCATAAGACTTAGCTGGCATCCTACATTGGATTACTTCCAAAGATATACTGGCCATGGATGCCAATTGATATGCATTTTCTACCTCCAACTGAGTTTTCATTATGGCCTCTCTATCCCTCAAGCTACTTAGTTCTCTTCCCATCTCTTTGATCTTCTCCTCCATGTGATCAATGTCATTCACTCCCTTAGACTTGGCAATCTACATCCATCTATGTGTTCTTGCTCTTTCTTTCTCAAGCTCAAATAATAATGGGATGGAAATTTTTTGTGGAATGACCCTACCCCCTTCAATAAATCTGTAGTAGGAGTTAAGGTTAGGTTGAGGACGAGGTTCCCTTAGCTCTGGTTCCTCTCCCTTTGTTTCTTGCTACATACTACCTTCCTTATCCAATTTCTGAGTTTCCTGTAGTTTTAGCAGAGTTTCCTATAGGATTGTCTCTACTTCCTATAGGTCCTGTTGTGTATCTTGTAGGATGTCTTTTCCTTTGGATGAGGTATATCTAGTCACATGCCTTCTCTCATAAGTGATAGGAGACTTAGGGGAGGTTTGTGCTGATGATCCTTCTCCTTGAATTTTTATAAGAGGAGCCATATTCTCCTACTGTTTAGGTGAGTCCTCAATAACAATGGGAACCTTGGTTGGAGTTTAAGGTTTTCCCTGCCTTATCCTTGTACTTTTCCTTGTTCTAAAGTATAGTGGGGTTTGCCTTTGTCTCTTGCCTTTTCGTTTGATAGGGGTGCTAAGGGCAGTGAGGGCAGTTGTTGCCTCTTTCTCGGTGGGTTTTGGAGACAGCCTATGTGACTCCTCCTTGTCCTTTGACTCCTCTTTTCCATTGCCCTTTTCACCTCTGTCTTTCCTCTCTTCTTCTCCCTCTAGATCCTCATCTTGTTTACCAATTTCCTCCTTGACATCTTACTTTGTTTCTTCATCACCTTCCTTCTCTTTCTCTTCTCTTCCTCCTCATCTATTTCCTCCTCATCCCTCTCTACTTCTTCTACATTTGTTTTAGTCTCTTCTTCATTCCTTTCAATTTCATTAGGGCTAATATCATATGTGAGGGCTTTGATATCCTCCTTTGTCTGCATGTCTCTGAAAATTTCCCATTGTATAAGAATTCTAAGGTTTTGGAGGGCATATTCTATGATGATTCTAATTAACCTATGGTGGGCTAATTGTTGGTAGTTTCTTTCCTGCACCTTTATGCTAATATCTATTAGTAATTGTAGAAGGAAGTATGGTATGCTAAGCCTGTGGTGAGGAGGTGTTTCTGCTCCAAACCTCAATTCTTCAAGAAGCCTAAAGTGATATCCATATACCACACTATACCTACCTTCACATGATATGTATTTTATAAGATGGTAGCTTACCTCATTCCAGGGGTATGGTGGGCTTTCTCTCCTCACTCCATTTTTGTCTTCAATGGGCTCCTCTCCCTCTAAAAAGAATTTCTTCTTGGTAGTTTGGCTATTTCCCTTGTTTTCCTTTCTCCAAGCCACTCCTAGGGGAAGTGTGGTAATTCTGCTAATGAGTTCAGGGGTGAGCTCTATGGAGAGGCCTCTCACCACAACAGTGGCATGGGTCCTAGTCACTAGAATGAGGGAGAGAGAAAAATCTTTGGCTACTTCATCATCATACCCCCTCAATTTCTCAAAGTACCCCATCCAATTATGCCTTGTGAATATTTCTAGCACGGGAGGGTGTTGGTAAATCCTTACAATGTTAATGGGCTCCCTTCTATTAATCCACCCTATCATTTTGTCTGGTGAATTTGAGGAGCAGAGATGTATGATAAAAAATTTTAATGAAGCAAGGAATGCGACTGAAATTTCTGCGGATACAATTCCCTTATACAACTATCAATTTCAATTAACCTCGGGGATTTTTCTATTCTTTTTTACTTGGAAAAATGGAAGGAAATGTAGAGCCTACCTCCTCATAGTGCTTGTTGTAGCCAACCCCTATGTTTCCCGCTTTGAAATTGCTCTCTACCAATCCTGTAGACTGCCTGACTGTATCCTGTAGGATTCCGATGTGATTATATAGGATTTCCTGTAGGATCCTGTAGGAAGTCCTCCGTAGGAAAAAATGAAATTTTCCTCTCTTGTAGGTTGCATGGGGATGAGAGCGACTTTGTTAGAGTGAGCCTTGAGAAGGTGAATGCATGAGTGCATGGGGATCAAAGTTTATTTCCCCTTATGGTCGAGTTGAGTGAGGTGGTGTGCTGGAAGCCGAGGTACGAGTTTCTATTTTTGGACTGTTGGTCCCCACTACCACATCATAATTCCCCTCACCTTGTAATCAACTCCCACTTCGTGCATCCGTAGTATTAACAACTTTCGCCCTCATCCTCCTTTTCTTTGACTTAACTATTGCCACGTGTGGGAGGACAACTGTTTTTTCCTTGTTGACTGAACGAAGGTGGCCAAGCTAACTGGCCACCTTTCATTTATAAACCAACTCATTCACAAACTTTACATCTTTTGTTTACATTATGCAAATGAGAGAGTCAAGCGAGATACTTACCTGTGGTAACAATACCTTGTTGCAATTTGTTGAAGAAATGAGGTTTTTTTTGTATGTTGGTTGCATGTGATCTCTCCTCCTTTTTTTAATTTATTGTCCTTTGATGGTTTCCTTGATGTGTAGGTACCTAGTGTTAAAGACGATGGTGTTGCTGCTGCTCTAGAGCTTCTTCTACCCTTGGATCTCCATGCTGGAAACTTGTTGCAACTTACGATTTTTATTCTGTTGGATAGCCTGCTACAGGATTTCCTACAGGATGTCATGTAGCTGCTTCTCCCTCATAATTTTTAATCATTTCTACTGTTGGGACCCGAGGATGATGAACATGGACAGAGAGGAGGTCTAGGGGTGTGTGAATAATGAAAAATAACCTTCAGGTGTTGTTCCCCTTTGCTCTCTATCTCATTTTTTCTCTGTGTTTTTTCTTGAAGACTGTAATCTTGAAAACCGATTTTTTTAATGATGAATGCAGGGGTGATCAAGGTGGAGAGAGGTACGGTAATGAAGTGGTCATGTAGGAATTTTTTTTTTTTTTTTTACGTGTGTAGGTCATTTCCTTGCCCTAAAGCTACTTCCTTTAGGATTCCAAAGCCATTGTAATTCCTATAGGATCATCTTGTAGGTTTTCAGGGGATCCTGTAGATTTATAGGGAATCCTATAGAAAACACAGTACCCTTGCAAACTGAGGCAAATGAGTGAAAAAATGAAAGGGATGGTGGAATGATGAAGGATAATGAATGGGGAAATAAAAATATGAGTGGAATAGGTCCCTTTTAATTCTCCTTTTCTCTTTGATCGTCCTCCTGCTGACCTGCAAAAAAAAATGCATGATTTTTTCTTTTCTCTTTTTTTCTTTTTTCTTTTGAAAACAACTAGTCTTCCTCCAACAGGTTTTCATCCTAGCTTCTTGCCTTCGGCACATTAAGAGAGGTTTTCACCCAGAGATATTTTTATTTCTCCTTTTTTTTTAACACCATTGGGCTGCCCCAAGAGGTTTTCAACCCAATAGTGGGACTCAGGTGCCTCATGGAGGTTTTCACCTGAGTCTCCTTATTTTTTTTCTCTTTCTCAGTGACTTGATGAGGCAGGAGTTGAGGCTTTCTCCACCATCATCACTGTTTTATTGATACCATCAATGAACTATTGCTTTGACAATGGCCTTTTGTAAACTTTCAATCTGTGCCCATTAACAAGTAGAGGAATGGCCTCTGCATCTATGGTTTTGATCTACATTGAACCATTATCATGACATCTCTCTATAACATAAGGCCCTAACCATATTGTCCTTAACTTTCCCTTAAAGTCTTTATAGCTCAAGTCATATAACAAATCCCAATCACCTTCTTGAAATTGATTATCCTTGATGTTCTTATCATGCCAGATCTTCCTCTGAATTTGAGTTACCTCTATGTGTAGGAGGGCCTGCATTCTGAACTCATCTAAACCATTCAACTAGGGCAATCTCTCTTTTTGTGCACTTCTGAGATCTAGATCTAGTTGGGCTGCCATCCTTAATGTATTATGCTCAAAATCAATGGACAACAGGGCATTTTTCCCATAGACCAGCTCATAGGGTGTAAATCCAATGGCGGTCTTCTGGGTGGTATTACAGGCCTAAGTGGTGTTGGGCTTATATGGGCCTCACCCAGGTTTGGAAGAATTACTTATCCAAACAAATCTTGTAGCTACCAGCCCTTTCGGCAATAGCCCATGGAGCGCGGACTGAGGTCTCGCCCAAGGTAGTAGGGGAGGGTGCTGGAACTAGGTTTCCACACCCTTGGGATGTCTATATGTGGCTTGGAGGGTTCGTGCACCGTTTTGTAGCCTCGAGCTATTCTACTTCCGTGTAGATCCAGATCCATATTAATTCGTAATATTAATTACTTGTATAAATCAGATCTACTTAACACGGTCTTTAAGCACACATTTAACAGATTTAACCAGTTCACACACTTAGAATAAACTCAGATTCACATACATTCATAACATAAGCATATGCGCATAAATCAACCTGTTATATTAACCATACAAAAATTCAGATCCGCGATAATTCAGATTTAACACAGAATTTACAGAACAAACTTATCTTTATTTCCACTTTATCACCAATACATCCAGATCTGCCCTGCGCACTCAGCTTCCGGGGTCTGCGCACACAGTTGCAGACTCTTCCAGGCCTCTGCGCACACAGCTGTAGAGCCTCTATCCACTACCCAACCCTTCGACTCAGACTTACAAACGCTTTCAGATTTTTCTCCTCAAAAACCCATTACAATTCAAATCCAAGATCATACCAAAAAAAGAACTGCCTTTCCCTCATAGAGCCACACTCTATTTATACCTTCCTATGGTCTACAGACCAAACTACTTCCTATTATTCAATATTATTTGTTGGGAAAACAACCCTTTGACTTGACTTTTTGCATTTCACGCTCCGCATATTTCAGAGGTTTACAATATTTTTATCCTAATTTCTAGGCTATCAGAATGAAAACTGTTACGCAGGACCTCCTCTACCCAACAGTCCCCCAACATAATCATCGTGACTCATCCTCAGTCACTCATTGGTGCAGCGAGACACGCTGTCGTGGCTTCGTGGTTCACCTCCCTCTGAGTGATGCCCGTCATCCTTCTGCTTCTTCATTGTCTCCTACAACGTTTCGTCCGGCTCCTACTTTGTTGTTTCTACCACTTCTTGCTACTGATAATGCTCATTCTGCTCTGCTCGGTTAACACAGAACACCCCCTCATAGGATTTTAGCTCGAGTAGGGGAGCCGCATATGGGACCACCTTGTACCACTGCAACCACTTCCAACCTTCGTATCTGCTCTTCGCACTGTCTGCTGCAGCTTGTGTTGGAATTTTTCAAGACCTTTGTTGCTGTCTGAAAAATCCCAATCCTCAAGGTACCTTAGCGATGATGTATTAACTACATTTTTGCGAGTGGTCTCTGTCTTTCCATCCTTTCTCTGTTTTGTTGTAGTTCACCGGCCTACCCCCGGGCGGGGCGACGACATCTAGAACAATTCTACTTCGTGTCTCCCCTTTTCCGATACATCCCCTATCGTTGATGTTGCACTCTGCAGGACGCCCGCAGCTGTCAACAACATGTTCCTTAGAGAGTCCTGCTTGTCCATCGACCATATCACCACCCTCGGGCTTACTCCTTGCACAGAGATAACGAAAAGCTCCAAATTGATAACCAGCATATGTTTTTCAGAAGTGTAGGCCGCCCGGTGGATACCCCTCGGTGATTTATAAGCAATTTGAATTTCAAATTCACTGGATCCTGCCTGTTCTAGTGTCCTCGTGTAAAATCTGTGGCAGCTCGTTCCATATCTGGCTCGTACTCCTTCTCTTAGTTGTCTGCCTCCCGCTCCCTTTTGCCATAATGCAGACATCTTGTCATGAATAGTGACAAGATCACTTACCTCTCCTCTTAGCAAAGCATCGGCGCACTTCTTATCGCGCAACCATGATCGTGGGGATGGGCCAAATCGACGCATATCCTGGCAATCACACCTCTTTCCCCCAGACTGCTTTACCATTCCACGCTCTCTTTCAACTAGCTGGAGTGGTGAGACTATCCCTCGACCGGTTAGTCAGGTGGCCGGCCCACCCGTGTAGAGCTTCAAGTGATTGCCATTCACTCGGCCCAGGAAGGGGTCTCCATTGAGTTTGGTAAGCTGAACCACATCCCGTTCGGTAACTTCTTTGACAACATAGGGTCCCAACCAATGCATTCAGAGTTTGCAAGGGAATTTTGCGAACTTACTATCGTATAGAAATACTAGATCATTCTCCTTGAAGGTGCACACCTTGATATGGCGATCATGCCACGCTTTCTCACGTTGTTTTTGTACGTGCTGATGGAATCTAGCCAAAAACCGCTCCTCCTCCAGTTCTTCTAGCTACACGAGTCGTTCCTCTAAAGCCTCATGATCAGCCATTCATGTTAGTACTGCAATCCACAGATTAGGCATAATATAGTCCATAGGCATAATAGCCTCCTTGCCATAAAATAACTGAAAAGGTGTCTGGCCCGTTAGATTTTTGCATGTGGTTCGGTATGCCCATAGCACAGCAGGGATGCGCAAGTCCCAGTCATTTCACTGTGCATTACAGACCTTGGTCAACGCGATCTCCAAGATTTTTTTGAATGCCTCAACAGTCCCATTTGCTTGCAGGTGGTATGGCGTACTCTGTTGGTGATATATCTGGAATTCCGCAGTGATTGCGTTGATCATTTCATTAAGAAAATGCATTCCCCGATTGCTCATGAGAATTTTGGGACATCCAAACCTTGTCAGTACGTTCTCGAACAAAAACTTCACAGCTGTCGCAGCCGTGTAGTCCTTAACTAGATGTGCCTTTACCCATCGGGTCAAATATTATGTCGTGATGATGATATAGCATGCGCTCGTCTTCCCTCACGGCTCGATAGGTCCTATGAAGTCAATTTCCCACTTCTCGAATGGTTGTAGCGTCATTTGTGGCTAGAGCCGCATTTCATCTCTCCGTGATGCGTTCCTCGTCTGTTGACATACGTCAGACGCTCGGCAGTATGTTTTTGAATCTTGATGCAGAGTGGGCCACCATAATCCTACATGAAGAATATTTTGGGCTATGGCGTGACCCACATAATGTCTGCCAGTAACCCCCCCATTGTGTTTCAGCTAGGATCTGTCCTCGCTCAAACTTCGGGACATACCTACATAATATTTCACCATTTCCCATTTTGTATAGGTGTCCTGCAATCATGGTGAAGTCTGTTGCGCAGATCACCAATTCCTTCTTCTACTGAATAGGATATCCCTGCAGCGTGATTCCTGTAGTTAAGAAATGGATTATATCCTCAAAATGGCCATCCGCTATGCACACCACATATAGCTATGCATCTGGGAGTCCATCCTCTAAATTTGTGGGCTCTTCGCCAGTCTCAATTTTGGGATAGGTGATCTGGGCCTGCATTTAGACGTCCTGGCTTTACGATGACCTCAAAGTCATATTCCTGGAATAACAATAACAATCTACAAATGTGACCCCCCAACACAGGCTTATTCACTAGGTATTTTAGCGCAGAGTGATTGGTATACATCTTAAAGTGGCCTCTGAGTAGATAATGGCGGAATTTTTGAAGTGTGTATACCATTGCTAATCCCTCTCTCTTGGTAGTGGAGTAATTCTTCTCATCTTTTGACAACCGGCGACTTGCGAACGCAATCAAATGGTCAATTCCTTCCACTCCTGGTTGAGTAAGTACTGCCCACAACGCGATACTTGACGCGTCGACATGCACATGAAATTCGACGTCCCATTTCGAAAAGACCAATATAGGGGCCGATGTGATTTTTTCCTTAAGCGTCTCCAAACTTTTGTTGCATTCCTCATTCCAACAATAAGTAGCATCCTTCTTCAGCAACTGTTCCATTAGAGTTGTGATCTAGGCGTAGCTTTTGATGAACTTCCTATAGTAGCCTGTGTGTCCCAGTGTAGCGCGTAGTTGTTTGACACCTCACGGCGCTTACAGATTAAGTATGACAGCAATCTTTGTCGGATCCACTATCAGGCCTTGCTTATAGACCACATGGCCCAGTAGGTTCCTGAATGGGACAAGGAAAGTACACTTCTTTAGGTTTAGCGCAATCTAGTGTCAGCAGCAAGTATCCAGCATTAACCGTAAGCTTGCTACGTGTTTCTTAACTAGTCCGAACATGGTCTAGTCATCAAGATAAACCTCTAAGAATTTATGTATAAATTCCTTGAATGCTGCTACTACTATTCGTGAAAATATCGCCGGCACGTTCTTCAGTCCAAAGGGCATCACCGTGTATTGAAAGCAACCCCATTCGGTGGCAAACATTGTTTTACTCCTGCCCTTTGGCGCGATCTTGATCTGGTGGTATCTTGAGAACCCATTCGTGAAGGAGTAGGCTTCCTACGCCCCCACATTTTCCGGTACCTCATCTGTAAATGGTGTTGGAAACAGATCATTAACACAAGCATCATTGAGCTTCCTGAGATCCACACAGATGTGAATCTCACCCTTCTGTTTCTTCTCCTGCACAACCATCAGACTTACCCAGTCGGACTCCTCTTCTGGTTCAATGATTCATGCGGCCAGCATCTTTTCCAGTTCTTCTCGGACCTTTGCTTTATATTTTGGATTCAATCGGTAGGGTCGCTACTTAAGTGGTTTCGTGTCTGGCTTCAATGTTATCTTCATCATTCCCAAGTCTTCTAGGATCCCTTTTAGCTCTGTGATTTTTGTTCGGAATAAATCTCAATATTCCCGAAGAAATTCGATGACCTTCTCCATTGTGGTGTTGTCCCAATAGTCTCCAAGCATTGCATACTTTGGCTCCTCTTCGGTTCTGATATTGACTTGTCTCATTTTCAATGGCGTCGTGATATCTGGATCTTCAATTTCAGGTCCGCGGACCTCACAGCTCCCCTCGAATTCCAAAATATTGACGATTCACGGATCGTCCTCGTCATCTTTTACCTGGACATTATAGCATTCGAGGGCATAGCTCAGCTATCGCAACTAATCAGGCTTCACAGTTGCTTCTGGTTCTAGTGGTGTCTTGAAAATGGTGGCCATTACCAGTTGTAACGCGTCGTCTACGGGATCCATCCATTGATATTCAAATAGGAATGTCGACAAAAACCCTTCACGCAAGATATTCCACTCGACTGTGTCATGCTAGAGCTCCACTTCAGTATACCAATTTCTAGGAATGACATCCAGGATGTGATAAAATAAGTGCACCCATTCTAGCTGAGGTTCTTCTCTGTAGGCTTTGATTCATCTAGTAAGGTGCATGCGTTGGTCATCACATCCATTGTATTTCTCCATTATGCATAGTTCCGACTTCCCAAATCTGATCTTCATCATGCACCTGCAGCCACTCCAATCTTTGAAAGTCCCTTCATGTGTGCCCCACCATCGCGCAGGCGTTGCGCGCAACGCCCATCTCAACGCCTCAAACTGTTGGTGTGATGGTACTGCGATTTCAAATTTGGTCAGGAATTCATCTATTATTGTCAGTCCATCATACGTCGACAATTCTTGATCTTGGGCCCTTACGTAGTATAGAGATTTAGTCACCATATTGCAGTGTAGCGTGGTCACTCCATTCAACCTATTATGCCACCGCTCGTCTTCTTCATCTGAATCGGTGGTGCAAGACTCTACATAGCCCTGTGATATTCTTCTATCCCCTATTGTCTCGACCCATTCTTTCCCTTGTGTAGCCATTCTGTAGATACCGTCTGATTTTTCGTCACTCTCTTTGTTGCGCACGGATTCAATATAGCACGGTCCTTCAGCCAAATCTAGCGGAATGATGATGCGGAGCATCTTTGTTTCAAATATCATTGTTCGCTTCTTTAAATTAATAGCCCCATTCATGTCAATGGCCCAGTATATTCCTAACAACGTAGGATAACGTGTACTTTCATCCATGATTGCAATCACTTCAAAGTCCATCCGAGTACTTGCACTGTCAATATTTACCGTAATTCCTTGTAGCCTTCCCATGGGCAAGACCTTCTGCTGGTTTGCCATCTGCAATTGGATAGGGGACCATTGTAGTGTAGGCTTACCCATGCGCTCCCAAGTTTGTTTAGGCAGTACGTTGGAATCAGAGCCCAGATCCATAATGACTTGGTCCATCTCATAATTTCCGATCTGCACTATTAGTCACATTTCCCTCCCAGTCCGCGATGCATGTCTTCCCAACTTTCGTACTACGCGAGGTTCACTCCATCCTGCGCATCTCTTTATCAATTCCTATAAGCCTTTAACTGCCTTGTTGTCACAAAGAAATTTTATACATGTCTCTAAAAAGGTAGTTATCATTGAGGGATCCCTATTCGACTCAGGCTGATCCCTACTACTTGGGGTAGAGACATCTGCGAAGCTCTCCCTAGCTTCCAGATATGTCTCCTTACCAACCCCTGTGTCCTCCTTACTTAAGTTCGTTCTATCTGCTCCTGTGGCCTTGCCACTTCTTAGTACCATGTTTACTTTGGGATCTTCATTGCGGGGTTCAGACCTCATCATCTGCATATTCTGGGTGGTTGTTGGTTGCGCTGCCCTTTTTTCACGACTCTGTGCTATCAGCGTAGGGCAATCTATCAGCTCATGATCGAATTGCTCACAATAAATGCATGAAATTCTAGATGGATTGGTACAATCCCGTGCGTAATGTCTTGGACCTCCGCAATTGTAACAAATTAGCTATCTGCGACCCCTTCCTGGCCCCATTCCGCCCCGTCCTGGTCCACGGCCCTAGAACCCACTGTGCGTGATCGCCACAACTGGATCCTGACCTAGCGCCTCAATCTGCATTCTTTAAGCAGGTGTCTAGTCCATTAATAATTGGTAGCTACGATAGTCTCTTTCCTCATGACCCACTGATTTGCAAAAGTTGCAAAATAGATGCTGGGGGGTCTGGTTGTAATTTCGCAGTAGATGACAGTTATCAATGTTATGTTTTCCTCCCACCTAATAGATTGTGCACTAGAGCGAGGTTTTTGTGCTTGGCCCTGCCTGTGCCTCTGGTTGCAATGGTGTTGGTCCCCCCATTGCCACATAATTCACTAAGACCGAACAATGATCTTTATCGTGCCCTTGGCTCCTGCACTTTATACACCATACTTCCTTTGAACTTTTGGTCACAGTGCCTATTCTTGTTTTAACTTCTTCATTTCCAAACATAAATTTTGGATCTGTGCTTGGATTTGCTGAACTCCCAACCCTGGGTCTTGTAACGGAGTTTCATGCAACCTCATTGCTGTCTCTAATGCTTCAACCTAGGTTGAGATCTTCTGTTGTGACAAATCCATCCTCAGATGTGGTGTTAAGGATGCCATAAACCAAGTGCAATGCTGCACATCCGTCAATGTCATGTTAGCCTCGCGAATAGTACTTTTCAGACTTTGGTCCAAATCCCATGGGGTTTCACCAGGCATCATCACGACCTCTTTGAACCCTATGATTGACTGTGTTTCTGACTTTGACTGGCTAAACTCTTTCTTTAGTTCAGTCTGGGTTTATGTTGTCCCCGCAGTTGGGTGATCGCTTGAGTACTTTATGTACCATGTCAGTGCAAGGTCCTGCAGCGCACTGACTAAGGTAGCCTTTCTGATATTATCATCTACAATTCTATGTGCATTCCATACTGAGGTTAGCACAAACCAAAATTGTTCTGGGTCTTCACTTCCTACTCCTTTGAATATCGATAGCTAGATTGCACTCGTCATTGTCAGTTCTGCCACCGTACTCTGAACTACTACTGCTCCTGGTCCCTTCCATCCTTCAAATATTTTTCTACAGAGTCCCCACGTTTCACTTTAGACACCCCTTAGGCAGATCCCAATCCCGGTAATAGAACCATTGTTGGGCTTATATGGGCTTGACCCAAGTTCGGAAGAATTACTTAGCCAAACAAATCCCGCAGCTACCGGCCCTTTCGCCAACAACCTGCGGAGCGCGGACTGAGGTCTCACCCGAGGTAGTAGGGGAGGGTGCTGGAACCAGGTTTCCGCACCCTTGGGGTGTCTAGATGTGGCCTAGAGGGTTTTCGTGCCGTTCTACAGCCTCACGTTGTTCTACTTCCGCGTAGATCTGAATCCGGATTAATTCGTAATATTAATTACTTGTATAGATCAGATTTACTTAACAGGATCTTTAAGCACACATTTAAAATATTTAACCAATTTGTGCACTTAGAATGAACTCAGATTCACATACATTCATAACATAAGCATATGCACATAGATCAACCTGTTATATTAACCATACAAAAAGTCAGATCCGCGATAATTCAGATTTAACACAGAATTTACAGAAGAAACTTATCTTTATTTCCACTTTATCACCAATACATCCAGATCCGCCCTGCGCACTCAGCTGCAGGAGTCCACACACACAGCTGCAGACTCTTCCAAGCCTCTGTGCACACAACTATAGAGCCTCTATCCACTACCCAACCCCTCGACTCAGACTTACAGACGCTTTCATAATTTTCTCCTCAAAAACCCATTACAATTCAGATCCAAGATCATACCAAAAAAAGAACTACCATTCCCTCATAGAGCCGCACTCTATTTATACCTTCCTATGGTCCGCGGACCGACCTACTTTCTATTATTCTATATTATTTCTTGGATGAACAACCCTTTGACTCAACTTTTTGCATTTCGCGCTCCACATATTTCAGAGGTTTACAATATTTTTATCCTAATTTCTAGGCTATCAGACTCAAAACTATTACATGGGACCTCCACTACCCAACAGGTGGCCTCAGCTAGTCTATCTACCCAATCTTTCTTGTTGCTACTAACCACTTGGTTAGGATGCCCTCCAGGGCTCTGTTGGTCACCTCCACTTGCCCATTATCTTGTGGGTGATAGGGAGTGGAGGTTCTATGCTTGATCTTGTGCTCGCTTAGCAAGTCTTCAATCATGTTGGAGGTAAATTGGCTACCTTGATCAGTGACTAGTTCTCTAGGGTACCCAAACTTGTAAAATACATTCTCCCTTAAAAACTCAGCTACCTTCTCCTCTGTTGCTACCTTGATTTCCTTGGTTTCAGCCCACTTAGGTAGATAGTTAGTGCATACAAAGATATACTACTTTTTCTTGGAAGGAAGGTCAATAGGTCCAATGAATTCCATGCCCCACTTGTCAAATGGCTTGAGAGTTGCTTGAGGTTGTAGAGGCATTTCATCTCTTGGAGTAGGCTTTCCCATCCTTTGGAACCAATCACACTGACTAGCATATCTTTTCACATCATGATGAAGACTGGGCCAATAAACTAGCTTGTAATACTTTAAATGTTGTCCTCTTTGTTGCAAAGTGACCTCCACAAGGCCCATCATGATAGGTTAGAAGGATGTCAAAGACTTCCTCCTCCCTAACACACCTTCTCAGAATTTGATCTGAGCCTAGTTTGAAGAGATTACCCCCAATCCAAGTGAAGGGGGCGCTCTTCCTCAAAATATTTCTTTTCTCTTTGGAAGACAAATTCGGTGGGAACTATGCAGATACAAAATAGTTTTATATGTCAACAAACCATGGAGAGAGAACTGAAATGGTGAATAAGTGCTCATGCAGTAACTGATCATTAACCATTCCCTCCTCACCTACAGGAAAATTTAATCTGGATAAAAAATCTGCAACAACATTTTCCTTGCCAAGCTTATCAACAATAGTTAGATCAAACTGTTGTAATAAAAGTAACCATCTAATAATCTGGGCATTCACATCAGGTTTATTCATTAAATATTTGATTACAACATGGTCAGTATGTACAAATGTTTGATAGCTTGTAATATAATGCATAAATTTGTTCAATGAATGCACAACATCTAGGAGCTCCTTTTCAATCATTGTGTAGTTCAGCTCAGCCTTTGACAGATTCTTACTGATAAAGTAAATGGCATAAGGCAATTTTTCATCTATCTGGCCTAGGGATGCTCCTCTAGTTTTGTGTGAGACATCAACATGTATATGAAAAGGAAGGGCCCAATTTGGGCCTCGGAGAATTGTTGTAGTGGTTAACTTGTCCTTCAGGGTGTCCAGGGCCTCTTGACAGCTTTTTGACCATACAAACTCAAAGTCTTTGGCCAACAACCTGAATAAAGGAGAAGCCAACTTGCTGAAGTATTTTATAAACCTTTGGTAGTATCCAGCTAACCCTAGGAAATTTTTGACATCTCTTTACTTTTGTGGAAGTGGGACCCTTTGGATGATAGCTATTTTGATTGGGTCCACCTGCAGTCCTTGTTGGGATATTGAATGACCTAGCACAGTCCCTGCAGTCATCAAGAATTCACATTTTTCGGGACTGAGAGATAGGTTCATTTCAATGCATTTGTGCAACACCTTACCTAAGTTGGATAGAGCCTCCTAGAAATCACATCCATAAGGTGTAAAATTATCCATATAAATCTCTACCGCATCATGGACTAATTCAGTAAAGATGCTTAGGACTACACTCTAGAAAGTGGCAGGAGCATTGCATAGGCCAAAAGGAAGGACACTATAGGCGAAAGTACCCCAATGACAAGTGAAGGTAGTTTTATCCTATTCTTCTGGGTTGATCTGGATTTGATTGTACCCACTAAATCCATCTAGGAAAGAGAAAAACTTTTTCCTTACTAGGCCATCTAGCACTTGGTTAATGAAAGGTAGAGGGAAATGGTCCTTCTTTGTGGCTTTGTTTAACTCCCTATAATCGACACAAATCCTACACTTACCATTTTTCTTTGGAACCAACACCAAAGGAGAGACCCACTCACTGTCTGAGATAGGGTAAATGAATCTTGCATCTAACAACTTTTGTAGTTCTTCTTTGACTATATATGTAAGAGCTGGATTCGTTCTCCTTTGAGGTTGCTCGACTGGCTTGCAACCTTCTTTGATATAAATGTGGTGGGTACACATCAAGGGGTGCACTCCCTTCATTTCTTTGTAACTCCAAGCAAAGGCATCCATATGTTCCTTTAGCAGGTTGCACAACTTTTCTTCATGGGGAACAAAAAGAGATGGGTTGATTTTCAAATCTCTCTCGAGGCTAAATTCTATGGTTTTGACACGAACAGGGTTTGAATTGGCTAAGCATAGATCAATTTGATGGTTTTTTTGGGTTTCCTTTACTACTTCTTCTAAGGACAATGTACTGGGAGTTGGACTTTGGAGTATGTGTTCATTCAAATCATCTTCATCCTACTGTCCCCCTCCCATGGTTGTTTCTAAGGTATAGAGTTGGGCAGAATAAACTTCATCTTCTTCCTCCTCTTCTAGCCACAAAGGTAAGTCCTTTTCTAGAGATGAATGAGTAAGAGGGTATAGGAATAACTGCTTGGACATATGCCCATTTTTTATGGTCATATTTCCAGCCCTGCAGCTAATGTAGGCATTAGCAGTGGCTAACCAGGGCCTCCCGAGGATGAGAGGGTAACCAACAAGCTTAGCCTTAGGTTGGAGAACTAGGAAATCTGCAGGGTACTCCTAAGAGTCAATGGAGACCATCACATCCTCCATAATCCCCTCAGGGGTCACTGTGGAGCAATCTACAAGTTGCATAACTGTTGTGGTTTTTCTCAATGAACCTTGGAGGTTGAGCTTGAGCAGGGTTTCCTTGGTCATCGCATTAATGGCATCCCCAAGATCGATCAAAATTTTTGGGACAATGGTGTCATTGATGTGCACATCTACTATAGGGCTTCCAGGGTCCAAATACTTTGGACAGATTACCTACCCCAACATTAAGTCGGACATTTTTCCAATGACATTAATGGTAGGGGAATATCTTTTTCGCCTCTTTGGATGCTTGAAGCACTTCTCCTTAATCAAATTATTATAAATAGGTACATCTTTAATAGCTTGGAGGAGTGGAATTTTGACACATAGGTTTTTCAATTGTCCCAGAAGTTCAGTCTCTTCTGGGTAGGCTGGAGTGGTTGGGTTAATCTCTCACGAAAGGGTTGTGGATTTACTTTTGGCATGCTTTCCTCTCTTTCCTCCTCAACCTACCTAGGTGGAGGTAGAGGTTGGTTGTCTGGGAGTACTCTCCCAGATTTGAGGTTGATTTTCTACACAACATAAGCAGGATAGGATGTCTCTCAACTATATACTTGTTCTGTCTGTTCTTCGGGTTTGGATTTGGCTGGGCATGCATTTGGGGTTTTTTTAGGTGGAGAAGAGTGTAAAATATTTGGTTGAGTAGGTGGTGAAGGAAACAAAGCTGGAGCATTGTTGTATGGGGGCCTCCACCCCTGGGGCGGTGCATTCCACCAAGGTTTTGGTGGATCATATGGTTGAAATGACTAGCTGGCTGGCTGGGAATGATACTGAGGTGCAAAGGACCAAGGAGGAGGTGTATACTAGGAAGGATGAGTAGGGGCCCCCCAAGAAGGTATGGATGTGGTCTAGTTGGGGTTGTAATATGCATGTGATGACCCTTGCATGCCATGCTGGTATGGTGTAGGCCCATGAGGTCTCCTTTGGTTTATGTAGCAGAGCTATTTAGTTACCCCTTCAGCTCCTTGATATACAACTTTTAATCGAGGGATAGAAGGGCACTTGTCTGTGAAGTGGTTTTCTTCACAAACCGAGCAGACTTCAATAGAATTCAATGGACATTCGTTCCTATGGTGCCTACTGGTGCATCTAAGACAAAAAATGGCTAAGGCTCTCTCTGCTTCCTCGTCGTTTCTCTTAATGTGCATAATGACCATCTGTAGGGAAAGTGTTTGCATCATCTCACTCTTGAAATCCTCCAACATGTTTCCAATTTCACCCTTGATGGATGAATTGGAAGAGGATGGACTGACCATAGGTTGACTACCCGTACCCTTTTTCCTAGCTGCCATAGAGTGGTTTCTAAAGATAGTCTTGATATCCTCGTAGAGTAACTAGTAGATATCCCCTCCTTCTAACATGTTCAAGGTATCCAGAAAATCTTCCCTTACTTCTCTAAGCAGGACCAACTTTAATGACTCAGGGTCAAGTCTACACCTGGCCCTTTTGTAGCTAAGATGGAATCTTTCTGCATAATCCTCTAGGGATTCATCATGCCCTAAGGTCATCCTAAAAATTTCCTCTTTAGTGTCTTTAGACCTACATTAGTCTCGATACTTGTTTTTGAATGCTTTCCAGATCTGACCCCAAGTTGTGATGATATCCCCAGGTAAACCCATGAACCAACACAAAGCTGCATCCTTGAGAGTGGATGGAAATAGTTTCAACTTTTACTCATCATTGGTGTAGTCATAGGTCCGGCATATGACAACAAACTCAAACAAGAAAGTGTCTGGATCTTCTAATGTCAAGCCATGGAAATGAGGAAGGGCAGAGGGGATTATATTTTTCATCTTAGTATCCCCATTGGTTTCCCTGATGGGGAATGTACCCTCAACTCTTTCTCTATTCCCTTTGTCATTTTTGTTTTCAACCATTGGTTTAGTAGGAATGGGTTCTTCTTCTTCTTCCCCTGTAGCTTCTTCAAATATGTCTGGTTTCTCACCTAAGGGTTCCTCCAGTTAACAACCACCAAAGAAGAGGGAAGGTTGGTTGTTTGAAGCAGTGGGGGTATTTGGAAAAAATTTCCCTAAGTTATCCCTATTCCTACGAGGCATGAAAAAAATGTTTTTGTCTTGTGTTGTGTTTTTCTTTCAAACTTTGAAAGTAATTGCAAAATTGAAATTGCAGGCTGAATGAAAACTACTAACTGAATGAAAAATTAACTACTTGATTGAAAGCTTACTTGAAGAATGGAAATCAAAGAAAAGAATGCAAAATGTAAAAGGAAGAAAACTAAATTACTTTTGCAGAAATAAAACTGAGAGCAGAATATCAGAAACAAGAAATGGAAGAAAGAAAGCAGTAATCACATATTACAGCAATGGCACCAAAAAGTGATGAGCACCAGTATTGCAGCAAGAATGTTGCAACTCCTGGGGCTACCAGCTTGACTTTATCAACCTGGGGTTCATACAAACTTGGAGGTGATGTTGTTGTATACACAAGTAAAAGTGATGGTTCTACCTTTTTTCATTGTTCAGCTGGCAAGAGAACACTAGGATTTTCAAGCCAAACTTCTATGGATTTAGAAGAAGCTTGATTACTGATGAAAGAAAGAGAAATCTACTCTAGGAGAAAGCTTGTCTACTGCAATAAGGAAAAGGACTGGAATCCAATGCTAAAAATACACTATTTCCTAACTAGCTATAGAGAAAATACTCTTTACAAGAATGCCAAGCTAACATGTATGAAATGCTATTGTCCTAAGCATGGAATTTCAAAGCATCAAACATCACTACTGTGCATGTAAAGTACTGAAATAAATATGTTTTTTTTTGTTTTATTCTTTTTATGGAAAAACAAGTGTGAAAGATAATATATTTTGGTGGTGTGGTAGGTGGCTTAGGGATGCTGGTGGATGGTTGGAAGCTTTGGGGGACCCTTAGGTGACCTTGTGTGGCTTCCTGGAGGTTTTCCCTAAATTCGGCCTCAAAACAGGTCACTACAGGAAAACCTACAAGATGTCCTAAAAACCTACAGGATTCCCTATATTTCTACATGATATAGCCGAGAGCAAAACGATGGGTGCTAAAGGTGATGAAAGGTTTAGGGAAGGTGGTTGGTGTATGGAATGGAGTGAGAAAATGCCCAGGATCACTCAGAACTCAAAACCAAGGTTGGGAGATGGTTGGATTTGCTCAACATGCTTGAAGAAGTTTCCTTGAAGAATGATGAAATTGGTGAGGGTCTTAGTGAAAGTGAAGAATGATCATGGATGGATGAATTTGGAAGGAGGTTTCTTGCTATGAAATATTTCTCTACTTCTAAAACACCTGCACCGCATCAAACAATGATATTTTCCCAAAAATCATGTAAACAAGAAGAATTTCAATGAGCTAGAAAAAACAAGTTTAATGACCTAGTTGTCTACTTCATGCATGAGGAAAATTTGCAGAATAAGATGAATTCATTGATGAGATCTACTGTAAGACTAAATATGGAAGAAATGATGGCTAATTCCTACACTTGTGACCTGATCAAATGCTGGCTTAAGCACAGGAAACTCTAAATTCTATGAGAAAGTAGAATTTTGTCTTTTTGGGGTTTCATGGGGGTCCTTTCCTCAAATCATGATCCCTGAAGGAAGAAGTGAAGCCAAGACACCTACTAAAATGTTTTTGATGCTCCTTTGGTCCCTTCTAACATACTGCTGAGTAAAGCACAAATGGAAGCAAACTAATAACCAAACTAATCAAATCTACACTTACCTGCAATGAAACACTTCCAAGGACAATTTAACCATGAATCTATGAAATTAATCTAAGCATATAGATACAAGAAGAGGATCCTTTGCTGCTAGGCTTGGACCCTAACCCAAGAGCTTCAGCCCTATGAGTTAACTCAGTACTGGATCATGAAAAAGCTCATTCTCATTATCAAAACAGAAAATTACATAGCGATGTCACCCACAAGTCTAGAGCTCAAAAATAACTAGTGTTTTTATAGCAAAAATACAAATCCTAATGAGGCTCTAGGCCTCTTTATTTATACAACTAAAGTCTCCAACGACTTCCTTAAATATAGGGAGGCTCAGCTCATTGACTATCACTTGCTCGACTACCTTTTGATCTTCATGACTTGGCTGCTTGTACTCCGAGCTGGTGTGATTGATGGAGGAATAGTCGAATGAGGGAGGAGTAAATGAGGAGTATTTATCTCCTAGAATCTCTCTTCCTTGTCCCATTCGAGTTTCAGCCCTTAATCTTGCGAAAATTCTCTGATTTTCTCTCACAAACCTGCATTCAATGCACATTAGTCCACTAGGCATAATATCTCACTTTAACTCATCTCATCAAGAAAAATATAATCAAAACATGTAATAATTTTAGGAGGTGAATGATTCATGAAGTTCCATATAGTTACCCAATGATGAGGCTCATCATATGCGCTTGATGTTGGATACATGTCGCAGATACTAGATCACGCTGAATTTGAAAAAATGCATATTTTGTTTTCCTTTTTGGATCTTGTTGGGTCATGTTGTGTGCAAGAAAGGATTGATGGTGGACATGCAAATATTGCAGTAATTGTGAACTTGGAGGCCCCTAGGAATGTTAAGCAGCTCGCATAATGCTGGGACATACATGATACTATAGAAAATTTATTAAAGCCTATGCTCAAATTAGCATGCCCATGGAGAAAGTGCTAAAAAAGGACGTGACTTTTTGTTGGGACGAAGAATGTCAATGCAACTTAGATGTGTTGAAAGAAAATATGGTCATGGCACCGATCTTAGTATTTCCTGATTGGAAAAAGGAGTTTCATGTACATGTGGATGCCTCTTGCATTTCATTGGGTGTAGTGCTAACATAGGCCAGTGAAGGAGAAATGTACCATACTATAGCCTTCGCAAATAAGAATTTATCGAAGGCTGAGAAAAAATATTCAACGACTAAGCACGAAGGGTTGGCCATGGTGTACGCGTTACAAAAATTTAGGCATTATCTGTTAGGAGGGCATTTCAAGATGTACACAGATCATTCTGCCTTGAAATACTTGGTCAACAAGCCTGTGTTAGAGGGGAAGATCTGTAGATGGTTTCTATTATTTCACGATTATGACTTTGAAGTCATTTTGATGCTGGAGAGGTTAAATGTTGGACCTAACCATCTGTCACAAATCGAAACAGGAGAAGAACGTAATAATTTGGAGGAATGGTTTCCAAATGCACAACTCTTTGCGGTGTGCGTAGTAGATGACCATTTTTCATACAATATTCACTTGTTGACTTCGGGGATGGCACTGGAAGGATATACAAGTCAACAGAAGAAGGAATTAATAGTTTGCGCGACCAATTTTTCAGTTATTGTGGGACATTTGTATAAAATGGGTGTAGATGAAATATTGTGAAGATATGTGTGATGAGCCCCAAAAATGGGTAATTATATGGGCTCATTTAGCCTCCTAACTCAGCTTAATCCACTGTTTTCATTGTTTTATTGCATGTTTTTTATTATATTTATGCTAATAGAGTGAATTGGGTTAGTCATTATGCCAAAAAGTCTAATGTGTGCTTTATGCAGATTTTTGGTCAATTTTGAGACAAAATCAAAGATTTAATGAGCATTTGGCAGCCAAATTTGAGGAAGAATAAGGGAGAGGATTTGTAGGAGGGTATCCCCTTCATTTATGAACCCTTACCTCAAATTCTCCATCAGAAACTGGGAGCACAAGTAGCCACATGAGTGCATCCAAGGGGCAGCCGAGCAAGTAAAGAAGGACTACTGTTTATCTGCAGTTTTGGGAAGCTGAGCCACTTGATTTTAGGAGAGTTGTTGGAGGCTCGAGTTGTATAAATAGCAGGGCTTAGGTGCTCAGTTTTTTTAGTTGGATGTTAGCCAGTTACTAGTATATTTTCGCACTTTTGTGCAGCATTGTGTTCAACTCATTTTCGAGTTCCTTTTTTAGAACTATTTATGTAATGTGACTGCTATTTTTGATAGTGAAGATGAAATAGTTTTTGAGCCAGCACTGATCTCTTTCAGAGGACTGAAGCTCTTGGGTTAGGGCCCAACCCAAGTTTCCCAACACTTCCTACTTTGTACTTATATGTTTTTGCTTCAGTTCATGAGATAATTTCTGATTACATAGATTCATTTTACTTTGTTAGATTAGGTTGCTTTTGATGGTTAGTATAGTTTTTTTTGTTTCAGTTGCTCAAGTAGGTTACTACAGTGATAGGATATGATTCAAAAAGGCCAACAACAAGCCCTGATCTCATTTCTCCCTTCCTGGGACTATGATTTGAGGTCAAGGCACTACTACTGCCACCAAAACCACAGTTTTTGCTCTTCCGTGCAACTGCTAGTGTGATACCTCGGCTTGGAAAGATTGATATTGGTTTAGATTCAGTTGCTTAGATCATTTCCTATTATTTTACAATAGATCTCTTTGCATGCTTTTGTGTTCACAGGTTACTATTCAACATTTTCTGTTTTTAGGTCAAGCTAGAGAAATTTCAGTTTTTTAGTCCTTTCTTTGAACAGTTTTTGTAAGTAGATGTGCAAATCTCTTGCAGGACACCTCAGCTCACCATACATCCATAAACTAGCCAACACCACCTCACTTCTTGTAGATTTCCCAAGTCATTTGCAACATTTCGCCAAACTGCCCTAATTTCTATGTTTTTCTCCATAAAGCTACTTTCTTGCCATTTGAACAAATCCAACCATCACGTTCGTTCCTAATCTTCCTTGACAAGTTCTAGACACCTCAACACCTTCATATAGCCTTTATTTCCTCTTTCCCATCATTTTTCCACTTTCAAAACTCCAAAAATAGCTCTCAGCCTCCTCCTATAGATCCTCCTGTAGATCCCCTGCAACCTCCTATAGAATTTCTTGTGAGTGATTTTTCGAATTCCGATTGCTATGGAAGTCTTTAGAAGGGTACTAGGGGCTTCTTAGGACCTCTCCTCACCTCCCTCACCCTTTGCCAAAGCCAACTCCATCTTCCCTTGCCACCAAAACTCTGCACAATCACAACTAGATAAATCACAAGCATAATAATTTCACATAAAAACACTCAAAAGAACAAAAAGATGATGTCTTCTCATTTCTTTTCAGAAGTAGCTTGAATAAATGCAATTTACCTTTTCAGTAGTCAATGACACTCATTTCGTTGGTTTTCAACTCTTTTCCTACAAAAGTAGGGTTAGTGGGTAAATTAGGGTTTGCTAGGGTTTGTGTTATATTTTAGTTTTCCTTCTCTTTCTACAAATAGAATAGCCCCTGTAGAGTTAGTTTTCTTTCATCACAGTTAAAAGCTTCTTCTAAGAACTCATAGAAGTTGGCTTAAGCTCCTATCAAACTTGCGCTAGCTGACCAAGTGATAGCCTGCAGTAAGAGCTAGTACTTGTGCATACAACACCGTCACTTCCAAGTTTGTTACGAACTACCGGGTTAATAAAAGTAAATAAGGAAGCCCCAGGAGTTGCGGCATTATTATTGCAATACTAGTGCTCACCATTATTTTTGGCGCCGTTGTTGGGGAAGCGTCGAAGTATTTTGTGATTACTGCTTTTCTTCTATTTTCTACTGCAACATTCTACTAAGTAGTTTATTTCAACAAAAGTAGAGTAGTTGTTTCATTTCGATTCTGCAATTTCAATTATGCAAAAGTAAATTAGTCATTTCCCGCTTTCATTTCAATTCTGCAGTTTCCATTTCAGTAAACGTAGATTAGGCATTTCCTACTTTCATTTCAATTCTGCAATTTTCGTTTCAGCAAGAGTAGATTAGTCATTTCCTACTTTCATTTTGATTCTGCAATTTTCATTTCAGGAAGAGTAGATTAGTCATTTCTTGTTTTCATTTCAATTCCATAATTTCCATTCCAGCAAAGTAGATTAGTCATTTCCTTGATTTCATTTCAATTCTGCAATTTCATTTCAATTAGTTGCAATTTGTTGTTCAATCCATTTCAGTTTTGCAGGTACCAACAGAAAAAAGAACAAAAATCACCCAAAAATATTTCCTTTCATGCCTCGTAGGAGTAGAAATAATTCAGGAAAATGTTTGCCCAACACCCCCACTGCTTCACACAGCCAACCTTCTCTCTTCTTCGGTGGTTGCAATCAAGAAACACCCTTAGGTAACAACTAGACATATTTGAAGAACCTATAGGGGAAGAAGAAGAAGAAAACATTCCTCTGGAGCCAATGACTGAAAACAGAAATGTTGGGAGCAGTGCCTTTTCTTCTAACTAATCCATTGAAGGTGAAATTGGAAACATGTGGGAAGACTTCAAGAGTGAGATGTGGTAGATTATTGCCATGCATATCAAAAGAAAAGAAGAGGAAGTAGGGAGGGCTTTGGCCATTTTTTGCCCTAGATGCACCAGGAGGCATCCTAGGAATGAATGCCCATTGAAATCTATAGAGGTTTGTTCAATCTGCGAAGAAAATCATTCCACAGACAAGTGCCCGTCCTTGCCAAAACTTAAAGCTATGTACCAAGGGGTTGCAGTAGTCACTAAACAGACCTATTACATGGACCAAAGGAGGTCGCATGGACCTAGACCATATCAGCAGGGGATGCAAGGGACATCTCAGGCATACTACAACCCCAACCAAGTCACTTCTATACCTTCTTGGGGCCCCCCTGCTCATCCTTCCTAGTCCACACCTCCTCCTTGATCCTTCACATCTCCATATCATGCCCAACCAGCTGCTCATCCATTTCACCCCTATGCTCAGCCACAACCTCAGTGGAATGCACCTCATCAGGGGTGGAGGCCCTAGTACAACTCTCCTTTCGCTCTTTTGCCTCCACCACCTGCTCAACCACAACCATTTCTCCTGCTCCACCAAGGCAACCCCAAATGCCTGCTCAACCGAACCCGAACCTGAACCATAGACATGCCCAACAAGTATATAGTGGGGAGCCACCATTTCTAAACTTGCACATTGGAGTAGCTCAACCCAATTGCAAAGCTGAGGTACAACACTTCCAAACAACTCTTCTTGAGCTCAATGATATTCACCATAGCTAAGGAAGAGTATTGCAAAATAGAAATTATATTGATATCATTGAAGGACCACATCCAGTAGAAGAAGATGCAAAAGAGAAGATCAAAGAACCATGGGCTGCACTTGATGAAGAGAAGCCATCAGAATCAGAGATCGAGAGCTCCCTCATGGTTACCATCAAATCCTCCATGTATTTAAGAGAAAAATCAGCAAAAAGAGGAAGATGTGAAAGTCATGATAGAGGAAGACATGAAGAATGATACAGATCAGCAAGAGGACCAAGGACATCACAACTATATTCAAATATGGTTCCAGACAATCACTAAGTTACATCATCGCTCTTTTCCTCAACTATGCTTGATCCCTTCAAAGTCAAATCATTTGGTCTCTGAAATCCAGATACCTATCAAAGCAAGCATTTCAAGCCTCCACATCATTTTGTCTATCATCTCGATGTGCACACGGCTCCATTGGAAGTATTCTTATACTTGAAAATGATTTTTTTTTTCAAGTAGGGTAGGGTAGAGAAAAAAGAAAAAATGAAAAAATGAAAAATAAGATAAAAATAAAAATCTAAGGTGAAAACCTCCTCGAAGGTGCTGCAGATTGGCTCATTGATTGAAAACCTCCATGAGGCGGTCAATGGGTTGGAAAGAAGAGAAAAGAAAAAGAGAATAATATCCCTGGGTGAAAACCTCCCTTGGAGGCGCCCAAGGCAGGCAATTAGGGTGAAAACCTCCTTGAGGCGCAGTAGTTGTTTTCAAAAAAAAAAAAAAGAGAAAAAGAAAAAGAAAAATGAATTTCCAGTTGTATTGTAGGTCTACAAGAGAACTTCAGGAAGCAGCAACAGGTGCCAAGAGAGCTCTGAAACCAATAACAACACCTATCCTACCTGCCCTCACCCTTCTCCATCATTCTTGACATTCTTTCCACGTCACTTTGCTTCTTTTCTGAAAACTGTGTTTTCTACAGGAGACTCCTGTAGAAATTACAGAGAGCTAGAAATGGATTTTAAAAGCAGCTTGGGGAATAGGGAAGCTTCATAAAGGGTTTATAAATCCCCCCGCAATCTTCAAACCTCTCTTCCATCATTTCCAAGTCTGAATTATAGCCCAAGCTCATTTTTTTCTTACTGTCCAAAAAACTGCAGAATGCTCTGATACAAAAATACATAGAGTAGAAATTTGTTTTTTCCCTAACTTGAAAGCCGTGCATCCATTTAAAAAATTGTTTCATGGGGAGTTGTATAGGGATGATGGCAACATGCCCAAGCAATTTCAGCCAATTCTAGTGCACGGTTTCCAAGAAATCAGCCTCCATCACCTTCAACCATTTTTGCATTTCTCCATATTCGTGTATCCATATAAAAACCTGTTTCATGGGGAGATGCATATGGGTGATAGTAACATGCCCAAGCAATTTCAGCCAATTCTAGTGCATTATTTCCAAGAAATTGACCTCCGTCACCTTTAACCATTTTCAGTTTTTCTCGAAATCCGTGCATCCATTGACCACAATGTTTCTATGGGAGGTGCATAATGATGATGGAAACATGCTCAGAAAGTTTCAGGGCAATCCAGTTTATCCTTTGGGAGATATGGACAAAACAAGTCATTGTCCCATTAAAATCTAGCATTGGCAACATGAGCATGCAAATTTGAAGGTTGAAGCAGACTCTTGCAGCTTAGAGCCAGCCAGAGGATGCCTGCACAAGAAAAGCAGTTACACATAGCAGCTGATACCCTTAAAAATCAAGATCTAGAAGCAGAATCGGTGCAGCCACAGGTGTATAAAACGCACAAGGAATGGTCCTGATTAAAGATCACTAGCATGAGGCAGCCAAGCCACCAATTCAGAAGCCACAGGTGCTAGTAGTAGCAATCCATGAACAAAACGCCAAAGTCTGAGCATGCAACAACACGGTAGCGACTAACAGGTAAGTGACGAAACTCATTCCTTTGTTACATGGGTATAGTTTAAAAACTGCATGGACAAATGAGATGTTTGTGATTAAACTAGATCAGTGGCCAGCTAACTGGCCACCCTCATCCAGTTCAAACAACGCTCAGCTAGAGTTCACACTGCACGTGTGTCTAGTCAACTCATGAAAATCTGAAAACAGGTAGTGGTGGTTGTTTAAACTCCAACGCAATTGATGGGAGGTGATTGCAGACAGAAAGCATAAGGTTTCATGATGACACTGCAGTGGGGACCAATAGTCCAAATAATGCCAACGCACATTTTTGCCAGCTCACCATCAGCAGAAATATCTCAAAGAAAACATAACTATGCCTCCTTGAAACTCCTTCACCACCTTTTCTTCCATTTCATCCTTGTCCACTTAGCTGCAGTAAGCTCTATACCACCACCATAACCTTGAAATCATCATCCATTATCGTTTTCGTCCATTTTTTTGCTATCGACATTCTATAGGAAGTTGTAACAGTTCTACAGAAGGACTAGTGAGTAGTCTTGCAGAAGAAAAACATGGGATTCTCATCCAAATTTGGGCTCGAAGAGGTAGGCTCGGTGCAAACCCACTTTGCATTTTCATATATACAAGGGGTGATGTGTTTGTAAGATAGAATGGAGCCTAAGAAGGGAAAGGAATTGCATTCAAAGAATTCTTCCTCCTTCTTAAGAAAAACACAGTTTTCATATATTCTCTGTTTCTAAAGTATTGTCTCTTCTTCACCCTGGTTTTCACATATACAGTGAATGATGCAATTTTAGGGAAGAATTAAGCCTGAAGAGAAGAGTAATTGCATTTAAAAAAAAAATATGCCTATTTCTTAAAGAAAAACACAGTTTTTTCTCTGTTTCTTGTTCTTTGAAAATTGTTGTCTCCCTCTTCACCTGAGATATTCTAGAAGACTCTGAACATCATGATAGGGATATTTATGAGGAAGGAACCTCTAAACTCAACCAGGCTACATGAACACCCAGAGGTAGTAGCCCTCTTTACTAGAGCAAATTAGATGCCCTAATTTGAAAAGATTCATGGGTATGATGAAGAAGTAACAGAGGAATTTGCCTTGTCTTTGACATCTCACTCAAAAACTCATGCCACGGTCATTCTCAGGGGTCTCACTATAGAAATCACCCCAGAACTCATCAGCAGGGTTACCATTCTCCCACTTAGACTACCCTAGAACAAGGAAGAAAAACCACTGGGTCAAGTTGCCAAGAACACCTTCTTCCAACTAGATGAGCATCCTGTAGACGACAAAAATGGCATCATGAGAACAAGCATACCTTACTCCTGGGATGAGGTCAACTATCAGATTATCAAGTCCATCTCTTGTGAAGGAAGGTATAACATAGTTTATGGGTACCATTCTAGAATTTTTCATGAGTTAAGATATGGCATGGATTTTCCTGCACCCCCAAAACTTAGTATTCCTTATTTTCTCCTCCAATCCCTAATAGATTCCAATAGTAAATTGAAGGTAGTGGTTCCAGACTAATTGGCTCACTATGGGCTGATTAAACTACTGGTGGAAGAGGCTCTCCACACCTTCACAATACCTATAGCTTGGGAGATTTTTAGAAATATGGCAGGGGAAGATGAGGAGGAAACAGAAAAAGAGGAAAAGACCAAAATTGAGAAGGAAGAACTTGAAACAGAGGATGAAATCAAAACAGAAGATGAGAAGGAAGAACCTGAAATAGAGAAGAAAAAGACCAGAGAAAAGAGGAGGAAACCCAGAACAGAAAAGGAAAAGACTAAAAAAGAAAAGAAAAAGACTAAACCAGAGAAGAAAAAGACAAAAGCAGATAAGGTAGAAACTAAACAAGATGAGAAGGAAACCAAAACAGAGCTTGAGGAAGCAAAGCTAACAGAGGCATAGAAGACAAAACAATAGGAAAAAGAGGAAGAAGAAAGACAACAATGGGAGGAGGTGGATAGAAAGGCAGGATTCCATGATAAAGAGGAGGATATCACATCATAAACATGGGATGTCAGGGAATCCATCAGAGCCATCATGGATGAAGAGATAGACTAGTTGCTCAGAGGATGAGCAACTCATTCAGTAGGGGGGTGATGATGAGCCCTAGAAATGGGTTATTATATGGGCTCATTTAGCCTCCTAACTCAACTTAATCCACCATTCTCATTAGTTTATTGCATGTTTTTAATAGAGTGAATTGGATTAATCATTATGCCAAAAAGTCTAATGTGTGCTTTATGCAGATTTTTGGTCAATTTTGAGACAAAATCAAAGGTATAATGAGCATTTGGCAGCCAAATTCGAGGAAGAACAAGGGAGAGGATTTGTAGGAGGGTTTCCCCTTCATTTATGAACCCTTCCATCAGAAACTCGGAACACAAGTAGCCACATGAGTGCATCCAAGGGGCAGCCGAGCAAGTAAAGAAGGACTGTTGTTTATCTGCAGTTTTGGAAAGTTGAGCCCCTTGATTTTAGGAGAGTTGTCGGAGGCTCGAGTTGTATAAATAGTAGGGCTTAGGTGCTCAGTTTTTAAACTTGGATGTTAGCCAGTTAGTAGTAGATTTTCACACTTTTGTGCAGCATTGTGTTCAGCTCGTTTTCGAGTTCCTTTTTTAGAACAATTTATGTAATGTGACTGCTATTTTTGATAATGAAGATGAAACAGTTTTTGAGCCAGCACTGATCTCTTTCAGAGGGTTGAAGCTCTTAGGTTAGGGCCCAAACCAAGTTGCCTAGCACCTCCTACTTTGTACTTATATGTTTTTGCTTCAGTTCATGAGTTAATTTCTGATTGCATGGATTCATTTTACTTTGTTATATTAGGTTTCTTTTGATGGTTAGTATAGTTGTTTTTGTTTCAATTGCTCAAGTAGGTTACTACAGTGACAGGATAAGATTCAAAAAGGCCAATAGCAGGCCCTGATCTCCTTTCTTCCTTCCTGGGACTATGATTTGAGGTCAAGGTACTACTGCTGCCACCAAAAACAAAATTTTTGCTCTTCCATGCAATTGCTAGTGTGATACCTTGGTTTGGAAAGATTGATATTGGTTCAGATTCAGTTGCTTAGATCATTTCCTATTCTTTTACCATAGATTTCTCTGCATGTTTTTCTATTTATAGGTTACTGTTCAGCATTTTCTGTTTTTAGGTCAGAAATTAGGTCAAGCTCTCTTGTAAGACACCTCAGCTCACCATACATCTATAAACCAACTAGCACCACCTCACTTCTCGTAGATTTCCCAAGTCATTTGCAACATTTCGCCAAACTACCCTAATTTCTGTGTTTTTCTCCATAAAGTTGCTTTCTCGCCATTTGAACAAATCCAACCATCACGTTCGTTCCTGATCTTCCTTGACAAGTTCTAGACACCACAACACCTTCCTCTAGCCTTTAGTTCCCCTTTCCAATCATTTTTCCACCTTCAAAACTCCAAAAATAGTTCTTGGCCTCCTCCTATAGATCCTCTTGTAGATCCCCTGCGGCCTCTTGTAGAATTTCTTGTGAGTGATTTTTCAAAGTCCGATCGCTATGGAAGTCTTCAGAAGGGTACTAGGGGCTTCTTAGGACTTCTCCACACCTCCCTCACCCTCTGCCAAAGCCAAATCCATCTTCCTTTGCCACCAAAACTCTGCACAATCATAACCAGATAAATCACAAGCATAATAATTTCACATAAAAATACTCAAAGGCACAAAAAGATGATTTCGTCTCATTTCTTTTAAGAAGTAGCTTGAATAAATTCAATTTACCCTTTCAGTAGTCAATGACACTCATTTCATCAGTTTTCATCTCTTTTCATGCAAAAGTAGGGTTAGTGGGTAAATTAGGGTTTGCGTTACATTTCAGTTTTCCTTCTCTTTTTACAAATAGAATAGCCCCTGTAAAGTTGGTTTTCTTTCATCACAGTTAAAAGCTTCTTCTGAGAACTCATAGAAGTTGGCTTAAGCTCCTAGCGAACTTGCGCCAGTTGACCAAGTGATAGCCTACAGTAAGAGCTAGTACTTGTGCATACAACATCGTCGCTTCCAAGTTTGTTATGAACTACCAGGTTGATAAAATTAAAGAAGGAAGCCCCAGGAGTTACAACATTATTGCTGCAATACTGGTGCTCACCAATGTGCCAGATTTTGAGAGGGACAACATTCTCACTGAAGCTCATGGGGGAGCTGTGGGAGGCCATTATGCAAGCAAGGGAACAATGCATAAGATTTTGCGCATAGGTCTATAGTGGCCATCATTGCATAAAGATTCCAAGGCATATTGTAAGGTGTGTGATGGATGTCAAAGAACTAGTAGACCATTGTGACACCCCAGGTATCCTTGCAGCCCTGTGAAAAGTGGGCAATTGATTTTGTGGGGCGAATTCAGCCCCCTGTAAAGAAAATAGGTGCGCTCTATATTATCACTGCAATGGAATATTTGACCGAATGGGCAAAAGCACAACTGGTTAAGGATTGTACAGGGACTATGACAACAAAATTCTTGTTTGAGTATGTCTTAACCACATTTGGCTGCTCGAAAGTGTTGATGAGTGACAAGGGTATGCACTTTCTGAATGAAACAATCAGCACATTGACTGAGGAGTTTCAAGTCTACCATTAGAAGAGTACACCATATCACCCACAGGAAAATGGAATTGTTGAAGCCTTTAACGAGATTTTGGAGAACATGTTGACGAAGATTTGCAGCATGCAGCAGAATGACTGGGATGTGCACGTAGTTGTAGTACTCTGGGCTTATAGGACTACTTGTAAGAAGCTGACAGGGCAAATGTTGTTCATATTAGTTTATGGGGATGAAGCCATAATGCCGATGGAATACATTGTGCCTATTCTGCGCATTGCAACTTTGAAGGATATGGAGAATCATGGGGCCTTGAAGGAATGAATCACGCAGCTGATGGATCTCAAAGAGGATCAATTTTTGGCACGATTCCATCAAAAATTATAGAAGGAATGTGAAAAATCATGGCATGATCACCATATCAAGCTTCACACATTCAAGGTAAATGATTTTGTCCTATTATATGATAGTAAATTCACTGAATTTCTGGGTAAATTCTAGATGCATTGGTTAGGACCATATATTGTCAAAGAAATTATAGATGGAGGCGCAGTTCAGCTCACGAAGCTAAATGGGGAACCCTTCCTGGGAAGAGTAAATGGGAGAAGATTGAAGTTGTATATAGGGGATCTTGCACAATGACTATATGGCAGAAGGATATTCTTAGTGGTCCAGGAAGTTGCAAGGGAGTGTGGGACTATAAACTAAATTGCCTGGCTTGGTGAACAACACAACAAGCAGGCTGCATGGAGAGTGATGAAGATGTTACCAGTGAAGCTGCACTCAGGAGGCTACGCCAAAAGGGAAGGTACTGTGCAACCCAACAGGAAAATGACTGTTGGAGTTACTATTCATGACTTGATGGCTAGAAAACAATAAAGAGGAGTGGGGTGGTGGCAATTAAGGCAAACATCTTTGAAGATTTGTAGCCAAAACAAAATTTATTATCCAAATTTGGGAGGAACAATCGAATTTGAATTCAAAACCCCCTATAAATTTTGCGTGCCAGTCCAACAGAGAACACTTTGTGCTCTAAGACTTATTGTTGAATTTTGTTGTCTGTCGCTTATGAGCTGAGTGTTATGGGAAGAATTCTTGTCACGAGCAAACATTTCTCCCGTAGCCCATGAGTTATTTATCAAGAGAATGACTTCCACTAACCCAACTAAAGCCCTGAGTTTGGGAGCAGTTGTGTCTGACGCACCAAGACCAGAAGTGTCGAGTGTAGAGGCTACGCCTGCGGTGCCCACGACATTGAGGTCGCCTAGGCTAAAACAGAGTGGGACGAAAGACAAATAACCTACAATGAAAGAGAAGCAACTAGCAAAGAAGGAAAAGCAGAAGAAGCCGATGTCGGTGTGCACATCATTGAGGAAGCATACCAAAACATAGGAAAAACAAAAGAAAGATAAGAAACTAGAAAGAGTAGTGAACCTGGAGGAGGAAGAATTCCAGGGAATGGAGGATATTGATGCCGAAGGGGTGGAACCCATGATGAGGCTACCAAAGTATATCCCTCCATGGAAGGAAAAAGCAAAGGTAATGAAGGACCCTGATACCAGGAAGTTTACAGTATCCACGCCCCTACTACCTAAGTAGGTCCCTTTTGAAGGACCTCAGCTTGTGTAGATCCCGTTGTTAAATATGGAGAATTGGGACCTTGCGGACCACACTAAGTTTCCACATTTGGTGACGGATAAATATACGTGAAAGGTATATTATGAAGAAATGAGTATTACAGCATTAGAACTGATGGAATGGGTCCGCGTGTTAAGCAATCAAGGTTGCTCAATATGTTGTTGGTGCCACATTATCACCGCACCCCCATTAATATGATATGTGTGCGCTAGCTCCTCACACTAGTGCTTGATGGGTGCTTATGGCTAGGAGAGCCTATCCCATCATGGACATGTTGATTCATAGAATCACGCGGCTACCTTACAAAGGCGTGAACCTTGCCAAAGAGTTTGGAGGGAAGACTGGGGAGAAAGAACTTGTAGATAAAGTAAAGAAGGATTACGACCTTCTCAAGAAGTCGTGAGGGTATTCCATTCTCTCTATTATAGAACATGCAATTCAATTTTCTACCTAGATTTTAGCAGGAAAGGTTATGAGAAAATGTCACGCGAATGAAGTTCTGGTGCCAGTAGTTTCACTTGTTCTGCAATGCACGAAAGGCATACAATTTGAAGGGGCTAGGTACCATTATCAGGAGTTCCTAACGAACTACCAATAAGCCTAGGAGGAAACCAAGTCATTCCACTATGCTTGGTTATTGCTATCAATTGTGCTCGTTATGTGGAGATTACTGGAGGATAGCCAATTTCCTCCTCTCGAGGAAGGATTGTCAAAGGCAACACAATTTTCTTCTTTATGGTCTACAAATGATGCTGCATGGATTTCAGAAACAAAGATATTTTGGAATCTCATGGAAATGGATATCCATATGGTACTCACTTAGCGTCCAAGGTTGCCCCCAACCTTGTTCTCACAATTGTCAGCCTACGTGGTGTTCAAGGCTGACTTCCACCAAGTCTATATCCAAGCATAGAAGGATCCATAGCAGAAATGGCACTAGTTACCCTATTTTGTGTCAAAAACGGACGTGAAATAGGTTGTAGGGTTATGGCCTATAGAATGGTGTGCCCCATAATAGTTAGATGTTGGAAAAAGCATGGGTGCAGAAAGTTCTATTGTGAAAAAAAGAAAGGAGGCCACTAATAAAGTTTTGTGTACCCTAATAAAATAGAAAAAGAAGAAAGTTGCAGAAAATGCTTGCATAGAGCAAGAACTCACAGCTAAGGAGAGGGCAGAATTAGAAAAATGTGAGTCATAGAAAGGTGATAAGTCACCTTCGCCAGGGACAGAGGAAGAAGAGCTTTCAGGCCAAGGCAGAGGGGGTGATGAAGGGCAAAGAACCCCCTTTATTTTGAAAAGACATGGCATGAAGCAGAAGGGTGGAACATGAAAAAATCAGAAACTGACAAACCACAGGTTGATACCTTGGTATTAACAAAGGGCTATCTCGATGAGATCGACGATAAAATTCGGGACACCATGACAAAAGTGTTGCAACAGTTTGAGAAACAATACATGTAGATTCTTGGGGGCATCCAGAAGGATCTGCGTGATTTTCAGCTCTAAGAAAATAGAATTCAGGAATATGTCGGGAAGGCTAGCGGCACGTTTGATAAGGGGAAAGAGTACAATCACAGAAATGGATTGGCCGCAGGATGTCAGAGTCTTCCCTTTGCCTGAAGGGTCAGCTCGCACAGAGACGAATGAGCAGCGTACAGTGCTTCACACAGTCAAAAACATGGGACTGAACCTTTCCACACTATCACTTGAGTCTCTACATGCGCTACATCAGGGCGTCATGGAAGAGCTCAAGATCAGAGAATAGCAAGCACTCATTGCTGTCAGTGAGTTCAAAGTCAAAACTCAGCAACTGTTCATTAAGAAGACACATGCTCTGAAGGAAAAGGAGGAACTACAGGCACATAGTTCTAGTCTAGAGTCAACAATAGCGGAGGCCTGTAAGAGTTCCTAAACTTCACATCCTAGAGGATACACAGCTTGAAGCCAAAATCCAAAAATTAGTCGCTGGTGTGCGTGAGGCTAGAGAAAAAGTTGGACGAGTAACTTTCGAGTTCAACGTGAAGATTGCAGAGCTACAATTGAAGTTGTAGCCCACGACTCTACCTGAGGTCTGGGAGTAGCGTGGAATCACAATTAAGGAGGGCATGGATACCTTGGATACCACAGTCACTGACTATACGGTAATGTCTGATCAGGTTATGGAGCTATTGACCAATCTGTAGGAAGATCCAAACCTACAAAAATTGAACACAAAGGTAAGGGAGATGCAGCTCCAATATGATGAGGTCAGGGCAACTGCACGTAGCTTAGCACTAGCGCAACACCTTGCCAAGTTACAGGAAGGAAAGCAACTACTGGCATAGGTAGAGGAAGCACAGAAGAAAAAGGCCTTGCTAAAGGCTAGGTTGCAACCTTGGTTGGATGAGGCTTATCAGATCATGATCTCCGTTCAAGATAAGCTTAAGGGACTGTAGCAGATGCAATGGATGATGAGGCTAGTAGTAGAAGGACTAGCGACTGAAAAATTGATGCAGGAGCATCAAGACCTTTTTCTCCATCTGTAAATATGGGGTGTGATAATGTTAATTTGTAAATATGGGGTGTGATGATTTTTAATATTTTATTAATTAATTTGAATTAAATAGGAGAATGTGAGGATTTATGTAAATATCCTTTTATTAATAAAAGGATATGAGGAAATTTAATGAATTGAAGGATTTTAGGGATGTTGAGAGATTTAGGGGTTGTTGAGGATTTTAAGGGATTGAGCATTTAATTTAATGATTTTTAAATAGGAAGGGGTTTGGAGAGAAAATTAGATAGAATAGGAGTAAGAAGTGTGAGAAATTCTTCTTGGAAGCCTTCGACAGTTGTAAAAAGGCCATGGATTTGCATATCTAGCCATGAAGGAAACTCTGTGTGAATGTTTGTCTTATTGTAAATATGAATATGTTGATTTCGATTTGTATGGACGGTTATGTTTTCTGAATGAAACTCTGGACGGCTGTGTTTGTATGAATGCGCATTTGCTGTGTAATAATGATGAATCGGCTTTTTTTTTCATTTAATGTATAGTCAAGCTTGATTCTAGATGGCGCACCTATATGCAGTCATCGCAGGATTAATTATGGTTGCGCACATATATAAAGTTACACACTGTTGAATTTGCGTATATATTCAGTTATAAATTGTTGAATGGCACAGTGATGGTGGTTTCCTTTTCAGTTGATGTATAGACAGGACTGAGATCGTATATTCACTGGCGGACTGTAATGAGGGCATATACATTTATATTCATCAGTGTTAGCGCAGGGGATGCGTGAGGGTTGGTTCACAGAACTGTGGAATCATGCAAGTATGAGGACCTGCTGTTCGATTTAGACTGCAACCAAGTGGAACCTGCAATTCTTTGGTTGGTGACTACGAGTTATTATTAAGGGGACCGAACTGTAATGATACTCCCGTCTAGCGTATCGAATATATGGTGAGTCACGAGTTGAGCCAGCGGGACTGTCTTGGGAGGTAAGCGAACGAGCGGCTCTGGATTGGGAGAGAACACGAGTATATATATGTATAGTGCTGTCGGTCCGTGGTTTAAAAGCCTGCAAACAAACAGTGCGATGTGATTATAACCGAGTCCAGCGTATGGATTTCATGAGAGCGCCGATGACAAAGAACTGCTGCAGATATGCATTGTCAGTCGTGTGACATATCTTCACCGATTTCGAGGATGCGTTGACCAGAACTGTATGGAGGATTATACCTGCTGTATGTTGGATTACCAAAGAAGCGGTATTGGCTTAAGAAGGGTTATGCTATACACATAGCAACTTACAACTGGAACTGCTATAACTATATAACTCTGGTTACGAAGAAGGATTGAGAAGCGGAGATCTATATGTCCAATCCCGGTGCGTTCACATATATACGCCTGCAAACCATGGTAAAATTACACTTATAATGTTGTGTTCTTATTAATTGAACTCTGGTCAATTAGAAAGGAAGGTGCACTCTTTAATTGAAGCGCAACCCATATACATGACGAATCAAATTGGTACAGTGCGGAGGTAAGCATCAAAATTATAAGTTAAGACTACACATAAGTTTTTGACTTGGTATATATATATATAGCCTGGTGTTGTGTAAATGGGAAGCGTGGATGCCTGGGCTTGAATGTCCGTTGTGATGCATATGTGCATCGATTCTGAGTTTGCTGGTAGTATAAATAGCTATCACAGGCGCATGTATAAGGATAGTTGCTGTACAGTTGAATCTCCACATACACACAATGATTACGCCTTGAAGCGCATGCGTTATTGCATAAATGGCATTTGAACTGTGATCAGATAGAACCGGAAGGCGCACCCGACAACAATTGCAGTTAAGAGAGTTGTGGTAAGCGAAGAGGTGCGCAGCGCCATGAGACATCAGTTTAATGTATGATGCGCCAGATGTCACAAAAATAAAAGGGAGAACTTATGTGCGTAAGTGTATGGCTGTTCTTAATATGTTCTTTTGAGAATTTCTTAAATAGTACTGTGCACTAAACAAGTATGGTTTTATGGCACCGTCCGTTAACTTCAAACATGGGTTCTATAGCATAGTTTTTATAAATCATGAAAATTCAACATCAGGAAATAAGCTTTTATGTGCGTGGTTGAGGGAGATCCTGGTAGTAGTGGCTTAGGAGTGGCCTGAGCTGTATCATTTTTGGTATCAGAGCCGGAATGCTCTGTTGAAATGTTTATTTTCTGAATGATGACAAGAAGGTTTTTGTTGAATTGGAATATATTTTTGAATGTGTAAGTAGCAGATGTGCATGTAGGCAAAGGAGGTCAGATTCTAATCTGACAGTGAAAGCAAACAAAAAGACAAGATCAGACTGAGATCTTGAAGGTAAGATGATATGGGTTTATTTGAATTTGAAGATTGTAGTCTTTGCATTAAAGCAGAAGTATTTTTGCAACTCCCAAAAGGAAAATCCATAGAAGACATGTTTAAAATTGCTAACAGAAAACTGGTGAAAGTAGAGGTGTGGCAGAACCTTGAGGAAATCCAATAGAGATTGGATAAGGAAGACAGTTGTGAACAGGCAGATGAGTTGAAGCCAGGAAGAGCAAAGAAAAGTGCTCAAAGGAGGTTCTGGAGATAGAGAACCAATTGCTTGCCAAAAGACCGAGCGAGGAGGGCTTGGTGAGGTAAGTGGAGGCAAGATAGGACTTGCTGCTGAATAGGCTTTAGTACAACTCATAGTAAAAGAACTCATAGAGATGGAAATGATGATGACTAGTGACAGTCGTCACAACGGTTATGAAATAAACCACAGCAGAGGACAAAAGGAGAAGGATGTCAAAGCAGTTGGCATACAGAGACAGTTAAGCAAAGAGGAATATGAAAGGGAGAAGGCTGAGATAGCAGTTCAGCTTGAGGTGTTAATGGAGATGTTGCAGAGAAATAAGGAAGACCAGAAGCGTGGTTATGTCATGAGAAAGAAGTTGAGATGGCAGAGACTACAAGAGAAGTGGAATCATCAGGTAAATTTGCAGTTGATAAAGGAAATAAGGGAACTTGAACAAGTTCTTGATGCCAGACAGAGGATAGGGAAGCTCGAAACAGTTGAGCTATAGCAAAAGGAAGATGTTGAAGAAGATGTTGAAGTTTCGTTATGTTACCCAGAGAGTGGACCATTACTTTTTGAAAGTGATGAAGAGCAAGAGGAGTTGAAGGATCCATAGCAGAAATGGCACTAGTTACCCTATTTTGTGTCAAAAACGGACGTGAAATAGGTTGTAGGGTTATGGCCTATAGAATGGTGTGCCCCATAATAGTTAGATGTTGGAAAAAGCATGGGTGCAGAAAGTTCTATTGTGAAAAAAAGAAAGGAGGCCACTAATAAAGTTTTGTGTACCCTAATAAAATAGAAAAAGAAGAAAGTTGCAGAAAATGCTTGCATAGAGCAAGAACTCACAGCTAAGGAGAGGGCAGAATTAGAAAAATGTGAGTCATAGAAAGGTGATAAGTCACCTTCGCCAGGGACAGAGGAAGAAGAGCTTTCAGGCCAAGGCAGAGGGGGTGATGAAGGGCAAAGAACCCCCTTTATTTTGAAAAGACATGGCATGAAGCAGAAGGGTGGAACATGAAAAAATCAGAAACTGACAAACCACAGGTTGATACCTTGGTATTAACAAAGGGCTATCTCGATGAGATCGACGATAAAATTCGGGACACCATGACAAAAGTGTTGCAACAGTTTGAGAAACAATACATGTAGATTCTTGGGGGCATCCAGAAGGATCTGCGTGATTTTCAGCTCTAAGAAAATAGAATTCAGGAATATGTCGGGAAGGCTAGCGGCACGTTTGATAAGGGGAAAGAGTACAATCACAGAAATGGATTGGCCGCAGGATGTCAGAGTCTTCCCTTTGCCTGAAGGGTCAGCTCGCACAGAGACGAATGAGCAGCGTACAGTGCTTCACACAGTCAAAAACATGGGACTGAACCTTTCCACACTATCACTTGAGTCTCTACATGCGCTACATCAGGGCGTCATGGAAGAGCTCAAGATCAGAGAATAGCAAGCACTCATTGCTGTCAGTGAGTTCAAAGTCAAAACTCAGCAACTGTTCATTAAGAAGACACATGCTCTGAAGGAAAAGGAGGAACTACAGGCACATAGTTCTAGTCTAGAGTCAACAATAGCGGAGGCCTGTAAGAGTTCCTAAACTTCACATCCTAGAGGATACACAGCTTGAAGCCAAAATCCAAAAATTAGTCGCTGGTGTGCGTGAGGCTAGAGAAAAAGTTGGACGAGTAACTTTCGAGTTCAACGTGAAGATTGCAGAGCTACAATTGAAGTTGTAGCCCACGACTCTACCTGAGGTCTGGGAGTAGCGTGGAATCACAATTAAGGAGCGCATGGATACCCTGGATACCACAGTCACTGACTATACGGTAATGTCTGATCAGGTTATGGAGCTATTGACCAATCTGTAGGAAGATCCAAACCTACAAAAATTGAACACAAAGGTAAGGGAGATGCAGCTCCAATATGATGAGGTCAGGGCAACTGCACGTAGCTTAGCACTAGCGCAACACCTTGCCAAGTTACAGGAAGGAAAGCAACTACTGGCATAGGTAGAGGAAGCACAGAAGAAAAAGGCCTTGCTAAAGGCTAGGTTGCAACCTTGGTTGGATGAGGCTTATCAGATCATGATCTCCGTTCAAGATAAGCTTAAGGGACTGTAGCAGATGCAATGGATGATGAGGCTAGTAGTAGAAGGACTAGCGACTGAAAAATTGATGCAGGAGCATCAAGACCTTTTTCTCCATCTGTAAATATGGGGTGTGATAATGTTAATTTGTAAATATGGGGTGTGATGATTTTTAATATTTTATTAATTAATTTGAATTAAATAGGAGAAGGTGAGGATTTATGTAAATATCCTTTTATTAATAAAAGTATATGAGGAAATTTAATGAATTGAAGGATTTTAGGGATGTTGAGAGATTTAGGGGTTGTTGAGGATTTTAAGGGATTGAGCATTTAATTTAATGATTTTTAAATAGGAAGGGGTTTGGAGAGAAAATTAGATAGAATAGGAGTAAGAAGTGTGAGAAATTCTTCTTGGAAGCCTTCGGCAGTTGTAAAAAGGCCATGGATTTGCATATCTGGCCATGAAGGAAACTCTGTGTGAATGTTTTTCTTATTGTAAATATGAATATGTTGATTTCGATTTGTATGGACGGTTATGTTTTCTGAATGAAACTCTGGACGGCTGTGTTTGTATGAATGCGCATTTGCTGTGTAATAATGATGAATCGGCTTTTTTTTTTCATTTAATGTATAGTCAAGCTTGATTCTAGATGGCGCACCTATATGCAGTCATCGCAGGATTAATTATGGTTGCGCACATATATAAAGTTACACACTGTTGAATTTGCTTATATATTCAGTTATAAATTGTTGAATGGCACAGTGATGGTGGTTTCCTTTTCAGTTGATGTATAGACAGGACTGAGATCGTATATTCACTGGCGGACTGTAATGAGGGTGTATACATTTATATTCATCAGTGTTAGCGCAGGGGATGCGTGAGGGTTGGTTCACAGAACTGTGGAATCATGCAAGTATGAGGACCTGCTGTTCGATTTAGACTGCAACCAAGTGGAACCTGCAATTCTTTGGTTGGTGACTACGAGTTATTATTAAGGGGACCGAACTGTAATGATACTCCCGTCTAGCGTATCGAATATATGGTGAGTCACGAGTTGAGCCAGCGGGACTGTCTTGGGAGGTAAGCGAACGAGCGGCTCTGGATTGGGAGAGAACACGAGTATATATATGTATAGTGCTGTCGGTCCGTGGTTTAAAAGCTTGCAAACAAACAGTGCGATGTGATTATAACCGAGTCCAGCGTATGGATTTCATGAGAGCGCCGATGACAAAGAACTGCTGCGGATATGCATTGTCAGTCGTGTGACATATCTTCACCGATTTCGAGGATGCGTTGACCAGAACTGTATGGAGGATTATACCTGCTGTATGTTGGATTACCAAAGAAGCGGTATTGGCTTAAGAAGGGTTATGCTATACACATAGCAACTTACAACTGGAACTGCTATAACTATATAACTCTGGTTACGAAGAAGGATTGAGAAGCGGAGATCTATATGTCCAATCCCGGTGCGTTCACATATATACGCCTGCAAACCATGGTAAAATTACACTTATAATGTTGTGTTCTTATTAATTGAACTCTGGTCAATTAGAAAGGAAGGTGCACTCTTTAATTGAAGCGCAACCCATATACATGACGAATCAAATTGGTACAATGCGGAGGTAAGCATCAAAATTATAAGTTAAGACTACACATAAGTTTTTGACTTGGTATATATATATATATAGCCTAGTGTTGTGTAAATGGGAAGCGTGGATGCCTGGGCTTGAATGTCCGTTGTGATGCATATGTGCATCGATTCTGAGTTTGCTGGTAGTATAAATAGCTATCACAGGCGCATGTATAAGGATAGTTGCTGTACAGTTGAATCTCCACATACACACAATGATTACGCCTTGAAGCGCATGCATTATTGCGTAAATGGCATTTGAACTGTGATCAGATAGAACCGGAAGGCGCACCCGACAACAATTGTAGTTAAGAGAGTTGTGGTAAGCGAAGAGGTGCGCAGTGCCATGAGACATCAGTTTAATGTATGATGCGCCAGATGTCACAGAAATAAAAGGGAGAACTTATGTGCGTAAGTGTATGGCTGTTCTTAATATGTTCTTTTGAGAATTTCTTAAATAGTACTGTGCACTAAACAAGTATGGTTTTATGGCACCGTCCATTAACTTCAAACATGGGTTCTATAGCATAGTTTTTATAAATCATGAAAATTCAACATCAGGAAATAAGCTTTTATGTGCGTGGTTGAGGGAGATCCTGGTAGTAGTGGCTTAGGAGTGGCCTGAGCTGCATCATTTTTGGTATCAGAGCCGGAATGCTCTGTTGAAATGTTTATTTTCTGAATGATGACAAGAAGGTTTTTGTTGAATTGGAATATATTTTTGAATGTGTAAGTAGCAGATGTGCATGTAGGCAAAGGAGGTCAGATTCTAATCTGACAGTGAAAGCAAACGAAAAGACAAGATCAGACTGAGATCTTGAAGGTAAGGTGATCTGGGTTTATTTGAATTTGAAGATTGTAGTCTTTGCATTAAAGCAGAAGTATTTTTGCAACTCCCAAAAGGAAAATCCATAGAAGACATGTTTAAAATTGCTAACAGAAAACTGGTGAAAGTAGAGGTGTGGCAGAACCTTGAGGAAATCCAATAGAGATTGGATAAGGAAGACAGTTGTGAACAGGCAGATGAGTTGAAGCCAAGAAGAGCAAGGAAAAGTGCTCAAAGGAGGTTCTGGAGATAGAGAACCAATTGCTTGCCAAAAGACCGAGCGAGGAGGGCTTGGTGAGGTAAGTGGAGGCAAGATAGGACTTGCTGCTGAATAGGCTTTAGTACAACTCATAGTAAAAGAACTCATAGAGATGGAAATGATGATGACTAGTGACAGTCGTCACAAAGGTTATGAAATAAACCACAACAGAGGACAAAAGGAGAAGGATGTCAAAGCAGTTGGCATACAGAGACAGTTAAGCAAAGAGGAATATGAAAGGGAGAAGGCTGAGATAGCAGTTCAGCTTGAGGTGTTAATGGAGATGTTGCAGAGAAATAAGGAAGACCAGAAGCGTGGTTATGTCATGAGAAAGAAGTTGAGATGGCAGAGACTACAAGAGAAGTGGAATCATCAGGTAAATTTGCAGTTGATAAAGGAAATAAGGGAACTTGAACAAGTTCTTGATGCCAGACAGAGGATAGAGAAGCTCGAAACAGTTGAGCTACAGCAAAAGGAAGATGTTGAAGTTTCGTTATGTTACCCAGAGAGTGGACCATTACTTTTTGAAAGTGATGAAGAACAAGAGGAGTTGAATCATATGAATGATTCAAAGCAACCCGAAGATTTGATGACTGAAGCATCAAACAAGACCGTAAGGTCTTGTGATTTTAAAACTAATGATTTGTGTGTGATTGCAGGTTTGGAAGAAGTTGCAAGTGATGAGCAAAGGAATGTTGCAGAGGGAAAGGACGATTGGGAGGCCGCAACATTCATATTGAAAGCTAAAGCAACATGTGAGGCAACATTTATAGTAGTAGCAGCAGAAAAGGAGCAATCAAAGGATGGAAACAATCAGCAAACAGAGGACATACTGGACAAAGAAATTGAGTTGATAAGGAGGTTGATGATAAAGACATCCCAGAGGAAGACAGCTGAAAGAAAGAAAAAGAGCGACAACAAGGGAATGACAGCGAAAGATTGCAAGAGAAGAGCAAGTGGAGCACTACAGCACAAAATATGGAAACCTGGAAGACAGCAGTAGATGACAACAACAGTGAAGCAATCGACAAGCACGAAAGGATTACAAAATAAAATTTGGGATTCGGGAGGAGACTTATGACCAGGTGGTCATGAATTTTTTTACATGGGGAGTCTGATGCAGGAGCATCAATACCTTTTTCTCCATCTGTAAATATGGGGTGTGATAATGTTAATTTGTAAATATGGGGTGTGATGATTTTTAATATTTTATTAATTAATTTGAATTAAATAGGAGAAGGTGAGGAATTTATGTAAATATCCTTTTATTAATAAAAGGATATGAGGAAATTTAATGAATTGAAGGATTTTAGGGATGTTGAGAGATTTAGGGGTTGTTGAGGATTTTAAGGGATTGAGCATTTAATTTAATGATTTTTAAATAGGAAGGGGTTTGGAGAGAAAATTAGATAGAATAGGAGTAAGAATTGTGAGAAATTCTTCTTGGAAGCCTTCGGCAGTTGTAAAAAGGCCATGGATTTGCATATCTGGCCATGAAGGAAACTCTGTGTGAATGTTTGTCTTATTGTAAATATGAATATGTTGATTTCGATTTGTATGGACGGTTATGTTTTCTGAATGAAACTCTGGACGGCTGTGTTTGTATGAATGTGCATTTGCTGTGTAATAATGATGAATCGGCTTTTTTTTTCATTTAATGTATAGTCAAGCTTGATTCTAGATGGCGCACCTATATGCAGTCATCGCAGGATTAATTATGGTTGCGCACATATATAAAGTTACACACTGTTGAATTTGCGTATATATTCAGTTATAAATTGTTGAATGGCACAGTGATGGTGGTTTCCTTTTCAGTTGATGTATAGATAGGACTGAGATCGTATATTCACTGGCGGACTATAATGAGGGCGTATACATTTATATTCATCAGTGTTAGCGCAGGGGATGTGTGAGGGTTGGTTCACAGAACTGTGGAATTGTGCAAGTATGAGGACCTGCTGTTCGATTTAGACTACAGCCAAGCGAGTTATTATTAAGGGGACTACGAGTTATTATTAAGGGGACCGAACTGTAATGATACTCTCGTCCAGCGTATCGAATATATGGTGAGTCACGAGTTGAGCCAGTGGGACTGTCTTGGGAGGTAAGTGAACGAGCGGCTCTGGATTAGGAGCAAACACGAGTATATATATGTATAGTGCTATCGGTCCATGGTTTAAAAGCCTGCAAACAAACAGTGCGATGTGATTATAACCGAGTCTAGCGTATGGATTTCATGAGAGCACCGATGACAAAGAACTACTGTGGATATGCATTGTCAGTCGTGTGACATATCTTCATCGATTTCGAGGATGCGTTGACCAGAACTATATGGAGGATTATACCTGCTGTATGTTGGATTACCGAAGAAGCGGTATTGGCTTAAGAAGGGTTATGCTATACACATAGCAACTTACAACCGGAACTGCTATAACTATATAACTCTGGTTACGAAGAAGGATTGAGAAGCGGAGATCTATATGTCCAATCCCGGTGCGTTCACATATATACGCCTGCAAACCATGGTAAAATTACACTTATAATGTTGTGTTCTTATTAATTGAACTCTGGTCAATTAGAAAGGAAGGCACACTCTTTAATTGAAGCGCAACCCATATACATGACGAATCAAATTGGTACAGTGCGGAGGTAAGCATCGAAATTATAAGTTAAGACTACGCATAAGTTTTTGACTTGGTATATATATATATATATAGCATGGTGTTGCATAAATGGGAAGCGTGGATGCCTGGGCTTGAATGTCCGTTGTGATGCATATGTGCATCGATTCTGAGTTTGTTGGTAGTATAAATAGCTATCACAGGCGCATGTATAAGGATAGTTGCTGTACAGTTGAATCTCCACATACACACAATGATTACGCCTTGAAGCGCATGCATTATTGCGTAAATGGCATTTGAACTGTGATCAGATAGAACCGGAAGGCGCACCCGACAACAATTGCAGTTAAGAGAGTTGTGGTAAGCGAAGAGGTGTGCAATGCCATGAGACATCAGTTTAATGTATGATGCGCCAGATGTCATAGAAATAAAAGGGAGAACTTATGTGCGTAAGTGTATGGCTGTTCTTAATATGTTCTTTTGAGAATTTCTTAAATAGTACTGTGCACTAAACAAGTATGGTTTTATGGGACCGCCCGTTAACTTCAAACATGGGTTCTATAGCATAGTTTTTATAAATCATGAAAATTCAACATCAGGAAATAAGCTTTTATGTGCGTGGTTGAGGGAGATCCTGGTAGTAGTGGCTTAGGAGTGGCCTGAGCTGCATCAAAAATTGATCGAGGAGGTTCGACAGGCAGGAACACAGAACATTGTTGAAGTTAAAGTGATCTAGGTGGAGCTAGGGGATCTTTGTAGTAATATCACGGCGCCATAAGAGTGACTCGAGGGTGAGTCATGATATTTGTGTTGGGGGCCTATTGGGATGGGGTCCCCTAGGTTAGTTTATGGTTAATAAACCCAAATGTTGTATAAAATTTTCTAAGAGATATAAAGTCTCCATGATTTGTGGATGCAGAGCGCGTAGGTGAATAGGAGTCAAAGGGGATTAGCCCCTTCTTTTGGATAAGTTTTTAGTTTGTTTTTGAGATTCACCCATGGTCCACAGACCATGGAATTGTATGAAAAAGTCTATAAATAGTGAGTCATAGTGAAAGGAAGAAGTAACTAGATAGAACTAAGATAGAGAATTGGGTTGACTGAAGAGTCTAGGGAAGGAGCTAAGGCAGGAAGGCTTTGCTTCCTGAGCTTAGATAGCGAAAGAAAGGCTTCATAGATGAGTGTGTAGAGGCCTAAGTAGAGTCCGTAGCTGAGTGCACGAACCCCTACAACTATATGCGCAAGGAAGTTTGAGTCTGTAATTTGTGAATTAACATCAATAAAGACAAGTTTATGAAGAATTATTGAGTATTTATGTTCATGTCTATTTATGTTATATGTCGTTGATGAATGACTTGTTTTATGAAATATTGATTGAATGTTATGTGATTCTCTTAAATAAGTCTTAATAATGTACGCATTGCCTGTTTAAATACTTCCACGAAGACTCTGGTGATTCCTCTTATGTTTATTAAATGACTTACGTAAATCTGCATGAACACCAATTTAGGATTTCTTTTTGATGCACATAAGTAGGTAAATTGACCGTTAAATGATCCGAATTGGATCCTAAACACTCTCTAAGTTTTCATAAACTCATTCAAATTATGCCAAACAGATTCAAGTCTTAGAAATGTCACACTATCAGAAGGAATCCTCGCAACAATTGCAATTGTGATTAGCACGGAGCAACGAGGACTCTCGCTCAAGTGCGCAGACCATTGGCCCATGGTAATGCGCATTGGCGCAAATTGGCAAAATCAGAGGTTAATTCAATAAACAAGGGTGGTTTCTGATACGTGATTAGCACTAATCACGTATCGCAGGGCATCCCCCTCAATGAAGGAAAGTCCTAAAGTGCCCGGACCCGAAATAGCTATGAAATGCGGAAAAGTAATTATTTCGGTTCCATGGGTTCCATAAAACTGGTAGGATATCAGAAGGCCTCAAGGCGGTAAGTAGTTTTGACCAAGTCCCGCCCAATGCCACACACTGAGTGACACGCGTATGGCAGAAGAGAGAGAAAACTGCTCACATCGGATGGGTAAACGTCATGCTACTTACCCGCCCGATATGAATGATGATCGTATGATCTGGGGGGTCTAGATCAACGATGGAGGCGCATCCCGACAAATGACCGGATATGAAAAAGATAAAGCAAGATTACATGGGATTTGAAGTCCGACGTGGATGATGAGTTGGCTGGAGATTCGTGTTTCGCAGGCATCTTGGAGAAAACAGAAATAATGACCGTTCAAACATGTCCAAGGAACCTGACACACTCATCCATTGCAGAATAAGTGGCCACCTCCCTGTGAAGCGTTACCTAGTGATGATGATGAAGAACAGGGGAGTTCAAATAGATAGAGGTAGGAAAACCAGAATGCCGGGAAGTGGAAACGAACCAACAGAAAGTAGACTAGCTTTAAAGCCACGACTGGACAAAATTAGAGGAGACACAACACAGAGAGGAGTTAGTTAGACACAGAAAGCTAAGAGCAGAGAACAAAGAGAAGAAGCTGAGCTGACCTAAAGACAGTATCGAGCCAGACAGAGCTAGAGAGTCTGTGCACTCCAGAGAAATCTTGAGAGGTTCAAGCGCACTCCTCGGAATAGGCCTGTCATCTATGAGTTTCAGATTGGGCTCATACCACTGTGACTAGTAGAGGTCCAGTACCAGTAAGGAGAGTCTGCGTACTCCAATCCTACTAATTCATATCTATTGAGTGTGACTCAAATTGAGCTCACTGTTGTAAAGAAACTCTACTTTGAAAACATAATAGAAAGGCCACCAATGAGAGCTGGACCAAGAGACGTAGCCCAGGAGCATTGGGTGAAATCCTTATTAAACTTGTTGTATTACATGTTTTTCCTATTATGTTTTCTCTAACTGCCTCAGTGTCTATGTATTTTGAGATCTTATCAATCCATTGAATAAAGTATCGTAGGCACATCCATGTACATGAGTCTGTAATACCTTTAATTCTTTGTCTTGGATCAATTCTAGATCAAGTGGTATTAGAGCTATAGGTTACTAAGGTTAGACAATCTTGTGTTGGATTTTGTTATTGAATGCTAACTAGATCAAAGCTTAAATTAGGAGAAGGAGAGTTGGTTGAAGCTAACCCTGAAATTGGAAAAGTCCACTCTAAGAGGAAAATGTCAGAAGAAAACCCCTTGGAATCAAACTCCTAGTTCATGGATGGTTTCCTAACCATGAAATCCATGGTGGAGGAAATGTCTAGAGAATTTAAGAAAGGTAGAGTTGAAGATTCATCAAACTCCAAACAAGATAAAGGAGAAGAAGAATCTCTCCTCCATGACCACTCTAAAAGCAAAGGGAAAGAAGAAAAATTGCCCACACCTCCTAGTAGCCCTGAAAAAAAAAAGAAAACATCTTTGATTAAATTAGATGTTAAATTTGATTTACCGATATATGATGGAGAGTTGAATGCAGAGAAGCTGGATAATTGGATTAGACATATTGATGTTTATTGCAGAGTGTAAAGCATCGATTCAAACAAGAGTAAGATTCAGCTAGCTAGCCTACGCCTTGGAGGCACTACCTTGGTATGGTGTGAAGGTAGGACACAAGCTGACATGAAGAAACATGGTAAAATTCTCTCTGTTTGGAGTGAATTTGTTTCTACAATTAAAAAGAAATTCTATCCACTAGCCTATATGCAGCAAGCCATGATGAGTTGGCAAACTCTTCACCAATTAAAAGGGAAATGTGTACAAAGTTACACTGAAGAATTTAGGAAAAGAGCTTTGATTCTAGGAATTCCTTTAGACTCACCTGAAACTCTACTGAAGTATATAGGTGGTCTACACAGCTACTTAAGGCACACTATTCTCATGTTTAATCCCACTAGCATAGATGAGGTATCTGTTCAGGCTAC